>JAWPHD010025145.1:0-17124 GCA_037043455.1 Cyrtodaria siliqua | reverse complement strand
TGAATATATATGAGTAAGAACTGAATATATATGCGTAAAACTGAATATATATGCGTAAGAACTGAATATATATGCGTAAGAACTGAATATATATGCGTAAGAACGGAATATATATGTGTACAAACGGAATATATATGTCTAAGAACGGAATATATACGTGTAAGAACGGAATATATACGTGTAAGAACGGAATATATATGCGTCTGAACGGAATATATATGTGTAAGAACGGAATATATATGTGTAAGAACGGAATATATACGTGTAAGAACGCAATATATATGTGTAAAAACAGAATATATATGTATAAGAACGGAATATATATTTGTAAGAACTGAATATATATGTGTAAGAACTGAATATATATGCGAAAGAACTGAATATATATGCGTAAGAACTGAATATATATGGGTAAGAACTGAATATATATGTGTAAAAACTGAATATATATGTGTAAGAACTGAATATATATGCGTAAGAACTGAATATATATGCGTTAGAATTGAATATATATGCGTTAGAACTGAATATATATACGTAAGAACTAAATATATATGCGTAAAACTGAATATATATGTGTAAGAGCTGAATATATATGCGTAAGAACTGAATATATATGCGTAAGAACGGAATATATATGTGTAAGAACGGAATATATATGTGTAAGAACGGAATATATATGTGTAAGAACGGAATATATATGTGTAAGAACGGAATATATATGTGTAAGAAGTGAATATATATGCGTAAGAACGGAATATATATGTGTAAGAACGGAATATATATGTCTAAGAACGGAATATATACGTGTAAGAAAGGAATATATACGTGTAAGAACGGAATATATATGCGTCTGAACGGAATATATACGTGTAAGAACGGAATATATATGTGTAAGAACGGAATATATACGTGTAAGAACGCAATATATATGTGTAAGAACAGAATATATATGTATAAGAACGGAATATATATTTGTAAGAACTGAATATATATGTGTAATAACTGAATATATATGCGAACGAACTGAATATATATGCGTAAGAACTGAATATATATGGGTAAGAACTGAATATATATGTGTAAAAACTGAATATATATGTGTAAGAACTGAATATATATTCGTAAGAACTGAATATATATGCGTAAGAATTGAATATATATACGTAAGAACTAAATATATATGCGTAAAACTGAATATATATGTGTAAGAGCTGAATATATATGCGTAAGAACTGAATATATATGCGTAAGAACGGAATATATATGTGTAAGAACGGAATATATATGTGTAAGAACTGAATATATATGAGTAAGAACGGAATATATATGCGTAAGAAATGAATATATATGCGTAACAACGGAATATATATGTGTAAGAACGGAATATATATGTGTAAGAACTGAAAATATATGTGTAAGAACGGAATATATGTGTAAGAATATATATGCTTAAGAACGGAATATGTATGTGTAAGAACGGAATATATATGCGTAAGAACTGAATATATATGTGTAAGAACTGAATATATATATGTAAAAACTGAATATATATGCGTAAGAACTGAATATATATGCGTAAAACTGAATATATATGCGTAAAACTGAATATATATGCGTAAGAACGGAATATATATGCGTAAGAACTGAATATATATGCGTTAGACTGAATATATATGCGTAAGCACTGAATATATATGCGTAAGAACGGAATAAATACGTGTAAGAATGGAATATATATGTGTAAGAACAGAATATATATGTGTAAGAACGGAATATATATGCGTAAGAACTGAATATATATGCGTAAGAACTGCATATATATGCGTTCAAACTGAATATATATGCGTAAGAACTGAATTTATATGCATAAGAACTGAATATATATGCGTAAGAACTGAATATATACGAGTAAGAACTAAATATATATGCGTAAAACTGAATATATATGCGTAAGAACTGAATATATATGCGTAAGAACGGAATATATATGTGTAAGAACGGAATATATATGTCTAAGAACGGAATATATATGCGTAAGAACGGAATATATATGTGTAAGAACGGAATATATATGTGTAACAACGGAATATATGTGTAAGAATATATATGCGTAAGAACTGAATATATATGTGTAAGAACGGAATATATATGCGTAAGAACTGAATATATATGCGTAAGAACTGAACATATATGCGTAAGAACGAATATATATGCGTAAGAACGGAATATGTACGTGTAAGAACGGAATATATATGTGTAAGAACGGAATATATATGTGTAAGAACTGAATATATATGTGTAAGAATTGAATATATATATGTGTAAGAACTAAATATATATGCGTAAGAACGGAATA
This sequence comes from Cyrtodaria siliqua, assembly GCA_037043455.1. Lineage (NCBI taxonomy): Eukaryota > Metazoa > Mollusca > Bivalvia > Adapedonta > Hiatellidae > Cyrtodaria > Cyrtodaria siliqua. Next base: position 14,765 of record JAWPHD010025145.1, on the reverse strand, counting down.
TATATGCGTAAGAACGGAATATATATGTGTAAGAACGGAATATATGTGTAAGAATATATATGCGTAAGAACTGAATATGTATGTGTAAGAACGGAATATACATGCGTAAGAACTGAATATATATGCGTAAGAACTGAATATATATGCGTAAGAACTGAGCATGTATGCGTAAGAACTGAATATATATGCGAAAGAACTGAATATATATGCGTAAGAACTGAATATAAATGTGTAAGTACTGAATATATATGTGTAAGAACGGAATATATATGTGTAAGAACGGAATATATATGTGTAAGAACGGAATATATACGTGTAAGAACGGAATATATACGTGTAAGAACGGAATATATACGTGTAAGAACGAAATATATATGTGTAAGAACGGAATATATATGCGTAAGAACGGAATATGAACGTGTAAGAACGGAATATATATGTGTAACAACTGAATATATATGCGTAAGAACGGAATATATATGTTTAAGAACGGAATATATATGTGTAAGCACTGAATATATATGTGTAAGAACAGAATATATATGCGTAAGAACTGAATATATATGTGGAAGAACTGAATATATATGTGTACGAACGGAATATATAAGTGTAAGAACGGAATATATATGTCTAAGAACAGAATATATAGGTGTAAGAACGGACTATATATGTGTAAAAACGGAATATATATGTGTAAGAACTGAATATATATCTGTAAGAACTGAATATATATGTGTACGAACTGAATATATATGTGTAAGAACGGAATATATATGCGTAAGAACTTAATATATATGCGTAAGAACTGAATATATATGCGTAAGAACTGAATATATATGCGTAAGAACTGAACATATATGCGTAAGAACTGAATATATATGCGTAGGAACTGAATATATATGCGTAAAACTGAATATATATGCGTAAGAACGGAATATATATGTTTAAGAACGGAATTTATAGGCGTAAGAACTGAATATATATGTGTAAGAACTGAATATATATATATGTAAGAACAGAATATATAAGCGTAAGAACTGAATATATATGCGAAAAAACAGAATATATATGCGTAAGAACGGAATATATGTGTAAGAACGGAATATATATGTGTAAGAACTGAATATATATGCGAAAGAACGGAATATATATGTGTAAGAACTGAATATTTATGTGTAAGAACGGAATATATATGTGTAAGAACGGAATATATATGTGTAAGAACAGAATATATACGTGTAAGAACGGAATATATATGTGTAAGAACGGAATATATATGCGTAAGAACGGAATATATATGTGTAAGAAGTGAATATATATGTGTAAGAACTGAATATATATGTGTAAGAACGGAATATATATGTGTAAGAACGGAATACTTATGTGTAAGAACTGAATATATATATGTGTAAGAACTGAATATATATTTGTAAGAACTGAATATATATGTGTAAGAACTGAATATATATGTGTAAGAACTGAATATATATTTGTAAGAACTGAATATATATGTGTAAGAACTGAATATATATGCGTAATAACGGAATATATATGCGTAAGAACGGAATATATATGTGTAAGAACGGAATATATATGTGTAAGAACGGAATATGTACGTGTAAGAACGGAATATATATGTGTAAGAACGGAATATATATGTGTATATATGTGTACGAACGGAATATATATGTGTAAGAACTGAATATATATGTGTAAGAAGTGAATATATATGTGTAAGAACTGAATATATATGTGTAAGAACGGAATATATATGTGTAAGAACTGAATATATATGTGTAAGAACTGAATATATATATGTGTAAGAACTGAATATATATGTGTAAGAACTGAATATATATGTGTAAGAACTGAATATATATGAGTAAGAACGGAATATATATACGTAAGAACGGAATATATATGCGTAAGAACGGAATATATATGTGTAAGAACAGAATATATATGTGTAAGAACTGAATATATATTTGTAAGAACGGAATATATATGTGTCAGAACTGAATATATATGTGTAAGAAGTGAATATATATGTGTAAGAAGTGAATATTTATATGTTTTAGAACGGAATATGTATATGTAAGAACGGAATATGTACGTGTAAGAACGGAATATATATGTGTAAGAACTGAACATATATGTGTAAGAAATGAATATATATGCGTCAGAACTGAATATATATGCGTAAGAACTGAATATATATGCGTAAGAAATGAATATATATCTGTAAGAACTGAATATATATGTGTAAGAACGGAATATATATGTGTAAGAAGTGAATATATATGTGTAAGAACTGAATATATATGCGTAAGAACTGAACATATATGTGTAAGAAATGAATATATATGCGTAATCACTGAATATATATGCGTAAGAACGGAATATATATGTGTAAGAACGGAATATATATGCGTAAGAACTGAATATCTATGTGTAAGAACGGAATATATATGTGTAAGAACGGAATATATATGTGTAAGAACGGCATATATATGTGCAAAAACGGAATATGTATGTGTAAGAACTGAATATATATGTGTAAGAACGGAATATATATGTGTAAGAACGGAATATATATGTGTAAGAACGGAATATATTTTTGTAAGAACTGAATATATATGTGTAAGAACTGAATATATATGCGTAAGAACGGAATATATATGCGTAAGAACGGACTATATATGTGTAGAAACGCAATATATATGTGTAAGAACGGAATATGTACGTGTAAGAACGGAATATATATGTGTAAGAACGGAATATATATGTGTATATATGTGTAAGAACTGAATATATATGTGTAAGAACGGAATATATATGTGTAAGAAGTGAAACATATATGTGTAAGAACTGAATATATATGTGTAAGAACGGAATATATATGTGTAAGAACTGAATATATATGTGTAGGAACTGAATATATATATGTGTAAGAACTGAATATATATTTGTAAGAACTGAATATCTATGTGTAAGAACTGAATATATATGAGTAAGAACGGAATATATATGCGTAAGAACGGAATATATATGTGTAAGAACGGAATATATATGTGTAAGAACGGAATATATATGTGTAAGAACTGAATATATATGTGTAAGAACGGAATATATATGTGTAAGAACTGAATATATATGCGTAAGAACTGAATATATATGCTTAAGAACTGAAAATATATGCGTAAGAACTGAATATATATGTGTAAGAACGGAATATATATGTGTAAGAACGGCATATATATGTGTAAGAACGGAATATGTATGTGTAAGAACTGAATATATATGTGTAAGAACTGAATATATATGTGTAAGAACTGAATATATATGTGTAAGAACGGAATATATATGTGTAAGAAGTGAATATATATGTGTAAGAACTGAATATATATGTGTAAGAACTTAATATGTATGTATAAGAACTGAATATATATGTGCAAGAACTGAATATATATGGGTAAGAACTAAATATATGCATAAAACTGAATATATATGTGTAAGAACTGAACATATATGTGTAAGAAATGAATATATATGCGTTAGAACTGAATATATATGTGTAAGAACGGAATATATATGTGTAAGAACGGAATATATATGTGTAAGAACGTAATATATATGTGTAAGAACGGAATATATATGTGTAAGAACGGAATATATATGTGTAAGAATTGAATATATACGTGTAAGAACGGAATATATATGTGTAAGAACGGAATACATATTTGTAAGAAATGAATATAAATGTGTAAGAAACTGAATATATATGTGTAAGAACTGAATATATATGTGTAAGTGCTGAATATATATGCGTAAGAACTGAATATATATGCGTAAGAACTGAATATATATGCGTAAGAACGGAATATATATGTGTAAGAACGGAATATATATGTGTAAGAACGGAATATGTACGTGAAAGAACGGAATATATATGTGTAAGAACGGAATATATATGTGTAAGAACGGAATATATATGTGTAGAAAACTGAATATATATGTGTAAGAACTGAATATATATGTGTAAGAGTTGAATATATATGCCTAAGAACTGAATGTATATGCGTAAGAACGGAATATATATGTGTAAGAACGGAATATATATGTGTAAGAACGGAATATGTATGTGAAAGAACGGAATATATATGTGTAAGAACGGAATATATATGTGTAAGAACGGAATTATACGTGTAAGAACGGAATATATATGTGTAAGAACGGAATATATATGTGTAAGAACGGAATACTTATGTGTAAGAACTGAATATATATATGTGTAAGAACTGAATATATATTTGTAAGAACTGAATATATATGTGTAAGAACTGAATATATATGTGTAAGAACTGAATATATATTTGTAAGAACTGAATATATATGTGTAAGAACTGAATATATATGCGTAAGAACGGAATATATATGCGTAAGAACGGAATATATATGTGTAAGAACGGAATATATATGTGTAAGAACGGAATATGTACGTGTAAGAACGGAATATATATGTGTAAGAACGGAATATATATGTGTATATATGTGGTCGAACGGAATATATATGTGTAAGAACTGAATATATATGTGTAAGAAGTGAATATATATGTGTAAGAACTGAATATATATGTGTAAGAACGGTATATATATGTGTAAGAACTGAATATATATGTGTAAGAACTGAATATATATATGTGTAAGAACTGAATATATATGTGTAAGAACTGAATATATATGTGTAAGAACTGAATATATATGAGTAAGAACGGAATATATATGCGTAAGAAGTGAATATATATGTGTAAGAACGGAATATGTATGTGTAAGAACGGAATATGTACGTGTAAGAACCGAATATATATGTGTAAGAACTGAACATATATGTGTAAGAAATGAATATATATGCGTCAGAACTGAATATATATGCGTAAGAACTGAATATATATGCGTAAGAACTGAATATATATCTGTAAGAACTGAATATATATGTGTAAGAACGGAATATATATGTGTAAGAAGTGAATATATATGTGTAAGAACTGAATATATATGTGTAAGAACGGAATATATATGTGTAAGAACGGAATAAATATGTGTAAGAACGGAATATATATGTGTAAGAACGGAATATATAAGTGTAAGAACTGAATATATATGCGTAAGAACTGAAAATATGCGTAAAACTGAATATATATGCGTAAGAACTGAATATATATGCGTAATAACGGAATATATATGTGTAAGAACGGAATATATATGCGTAAGAACTGAAAATATGCGTAAAACTGAATATATATGCGTAAGAACTGAATATATATGAGTAAGAACGGAATATATATGTGTAAGAACTGAATATATATGCGTAAGAACGGAATATATATGTGTAAGAACGGAATATATATGCGTAAGAACTGAATATCTATGTGTAATAACGGAATATATATGTGTAAGAACGGAATATATATGTGTAAGAACGGCATATATATGTGCAAGAACGGAATATGTATGTGTAAGAACTGATATATATGTGTAAGAACGGAATATATATGTGTAAGAACGGAATATATATGTGTAAGAACGGAATATATTTTTGTAAGAACTGAATATATATGTGTAAGTACTGAATATATATGTGTAAGAACTGAATATATATGCGTAAGAACGGAATATATATGCGTAAGAACGGACTATATATGTGTAGAAACGCAATATATATGTGTAAGAACGGAATATGTACGTGTAAGAACGGAATATATATGTGTAAGAACGGAATATATATGTGTATATATGTGTAAGAACGGAATATATATGTGTAAGAACGGAATATATATGTGTAAGAAGTGAATATATATGTGTAAGAACTGAATATATATGTGTAAGAACGGAATATATATGTGTAAGAACTGAATATATATGTGTAGGAACTGAATATATATATGTGTAAGAACTGAATATATATTTGTAAGAACTGAATATCTATGTGTAAGAACTGAATATATATGAGTAAGAACGGAATATATATGCGTAAGAACGGAATATATATGTGTAAGAACGGAATATATATGTGTAAGAACGGAATATATATGTGTAAGAACTGAATATATATGTGTAAGAACGGAATATATATGTGTAAGAACTGAAAATATATGCGTAAGAACAGAGTATATAAGTGAAAGAACGGAATATATGTGTAAGAACGGCATATATATGTGTAATAACGGAATATGTATGTGTAAGAACTGAATATATATGTGTAAGAACGGAATATATATGTGTAAGAACTGAATATATATGTGTAAGAACTGAATATATATGCGTAAGAACTGAATATATATGCGTAAGAACTGAGCATGTATGCGTAAGAACTGAATATATATGCGAAAGAACTGAATATATATGCGTAAGAACTGAATATAAATGTGTAAGTACTGAATATATATGTGTAAGAACTAAATATATATGTGTAAGAACGGAATATATATGTGTAAGAACGGCATATATATGTGTAAGAACGGAATATGTATGTGTAAGAACTGAATATATATGTGTAAGAACTGAATATATATGTGTAAGAACTGAATATATATGTGTAATAACGGAATATATATGTGTAAGAAGTGAATATATATGTGTAAGAACTGAATATATATGTGTAAGAACTGAATATGTATGTGTAATAACTGAATATATATGTGCAAGAACTGAATATATATGGGTAAGAACTGAATATATATGCGTAAAACTGAATATTTATGCGTAAGAACTGAATATATATGTGTAAGAAATGAATATATATGCGTAAGAACTGAATATATATGTGTAAGAACGGAATATATATGTGTAAGAACGGAATATATATGTGTAAGAACGGAATATATATGTGTAAGAACGGAATATATATGTGTAAGAACGGAATATATATGTGTAAGAACGGAATATATATGCGTAAGAACGGAATATATATGTGTAAGAACGGAATATATATGTGTAAGAACGGTAAATATATGTGTAAGAACTGAATATATATGTGTAAGAACGGAATATATATGTGTAAGAACTGAAAATATATGCGTAAGAACTGAATATATATGTGTAAAAACGAAATATATATGTGTAAGAACGGCATATATATGTGTAGGAACGGAATATGTATGTGTAAGAACTGAATATATATGTGTAAGAAAGGAATATATATGTGTAAGAACTGAATATATATGTGTAAGAACTGAATATATATGCGTAAGAACTGAATATATATGCTTAAGAACTGAAAATATATGCGTAAGAACTGAATATATATGTGTAAGAACGGAATATATATGTTTAAGAACGGCATATATATGTGTAAGAACGGAATATGTATGTGTAAGAACTGAATATATATGTGTAAGAACTGAATATATATGTGTAAGAACTGAATATATATGTGTAAGAACGGAATATATATGTGTAAGAAGTGAATATATATGTGTAAGAACTGAATATATATGTGTAAGAACTGAATATGTATTTGTAAGAACTGAATATATATGTGCAAGAACTGAATATATATGGGTAAGAACTGAATATATACGCGTAAAACTGAATATATATGCGTAAGAACTGAACATATATGTGTAAGAATGAATATATATGCGTAAGAACTGAATATATATGTGTAAGAACGGAATATATATGTGTAAGAACGGAATATATATGTGTAAGAACGGAATATATATTTGTAAGAACGGAATATATATGTGTAAGAACGGAATATATATGTGTAAGAACGGAATATATACGTGTAAGAACGGAATATATATGTGTAAGAACGGAATATATATTTGTAAGAACTGAATATATATGCGTAAGAAACTGAATATATATGTGTAAGAACTGAATATATATGTGTAAGTGCTAAATATATATGCGTAAGAACTGAATATATATGCGTAAGAACTGAATATATATGCGTAAGAACGGAATATATATGTGTAAGAACGGAATATATATGTGTAAGAACGGAATATGTACGTGAAAGAACAGAATATATATGTGTAAGAACGGAATATATATGTGTAAGAACGGAATATATATGTGTAAGAACTGAATATATATGTGTAAGAACTGAATATATATGAGTAAGAGCTGAATATATATGCGTAAGAACTGAATGTATATGCGTAAGAACGGAATATATATGTGTAAGAACGGATTATATATGTGTAAGAACGGAATATGTACGTAAAACAACTGAATATATATGTGTAAGAACAAAATATATATGTGTAAATATGTGTAAGAACGGAATATATATGTGTAAGAACTCAATATATATGTGTAAGAAGTGAATATATATGTGTAAGAACTGAATATATATGTGTAAGAACGGAATATATATGTGTAAGAACTGAATATATATGCGTAAGAACGGAATATATATGCGTAAGAACTGAATATATATGCTTAAGAACGGAATATATATGTGTAAGAACGGAATATATATGTGTAAGAACGGAATTATACGTGTAAGAACGGAATATATATGTGTAAGAACGGAATATATATGTGTAAGAACGGAATATATATGTGTAAGAACTGAATATATATGTGTAAGAACTGAGTATATATTTTTAAGAACTGAATATATATGTGTAAGAACTGAATATATATTTGTAAGAACTGAATATATATGTGTAAGAACTGAATATATATGCGTAAGAACGGAATATATATGCGTAAGAACGGAATATATATGTGTAAGATCGGAATATATATGTTTACGAACGGAATATATATGTGTATATATGTGTAAGAACGGAATATATATGTGTAAGAACTGAATATACATGTGTAAGAAGTGAATAAATATGTGTAAGAACTGAATATATATGTGTAAGAACTGAATATATATGTGTAAGTGCTAAATATATATGCGTAAGAACTGAATATATATGCGTAAGAACTGAATATATATGCGTAAGAACGGAATATATATGTGTAAGAACGGAATATATATGTGTAAGAACGGAATATGTAAGTGAAAGAACAGAATATATATGTGTAAGAACGGAATATATATGTGTAAGAACGGAATATATATGTGTAAGAACTGAATATATATGTGTAAGAACTGAATATATATGAGTAAGAGCTGAATATATATGCGTAGGAACTGAATGTATATGCGTAAGAACGGAATATATATGTGTAAGAACGGATTATATATGTGTAAGAACGGAATATGTACGTAAAACAACTGAATATATATGTGTAAGAACAAAATATATATGTGTAAATATGTGTAAGAACGGAATATATATGTGTAAGAACTCAATATATATGTGTAAGAAGTGAATATATATGTGTAAGAACTGAATATATATGTGTAAGAACGGAATATATATGTGTAAGAACTGAATATATATGCGTAAGAACGGAATATATATGCGTAAGAACTGAATATATATGCTTAAGAACGGAATATATATGTGTAAGAACGGAATATATATGTGTAAGAACGGAATTATACGTGTAAGAACGGAATATATATGTGTAAGAACGGAATATATATGTGTAAGAACGGAATATATATGTGTAAGAACTGAATATATATGTGTAAGAACTGAGTATATATTTTTAAGAACTGAATATATATGTGTAAGAACTGAATATATATTTGTAAGAACTGAATATATATGTGTAAGAACTGAATATATATGCGTAAGAACGGAATATATATGCGTAAGAACGGAACATATATGTGTAAGAACGGAATATATATGTTTACGAACGGAATATATATGTGTATATATGTGTAAGAACGGAATATATATGTGTAAGAACTGAATATACATGTGTAAGAAGTGAATAAATATGTGTAAGAACTGAATATATATGTGTAAGAACTGAATATATATGTGTAAGAACTGAATGTATATGTGTAAGAACTGAATATGTATATGTGTAAGAACTGAATATATATTTGTAAGAACTGAATATATATGTGTAAGAACTAAATATATTTGAGTAAGAACGGAATATATATGCGTAAGAACGGAATATGTATGTGTAAGAACGGAATATATATGTGTAAGAACGGAATATATATGTGTAAGAACTGAATATATATGTGTAAGAACGGAATATATATTTGTAAGAACTGAATATATATGTGTAAGAAGTGAATATATATGTGTTAGAAGTGAATATATATGTGTAAGAACGGAATATGTATGTGTAAGAAAGGAATATGTACGTGTAAGAACGGAATATATATGTGTAAGAACTGAACATATATGTGTAAGAAATGAATATATATGCGTCAGAACTGAATACATATGCGTAAGAACTGAATATATATGCGTAAGAACTGAACATATATGTGTAAGAAATGAATATATATGCGTCAGAACTGAATATATATGCGTAAGAACTGAATATATATGCGTAAGAACTGAATATATATCTGTAAGAACTGAATATATATGTGTAAGAACGGAATATATATGTGTAAGAAGTGAATATATATGTGTAAGAACTGAATATATATGTGTAAGAACGGAATATATATGTGTAAGAACGGAATAAATATGTGTAAGAACGGAATATATATGTGTAATAACGGAATATATATGTGTAAGAACTGAATATATATGCGTAAGAACTGAATATATATGCGTAAAACTGAATATATATGCGTAAGAACTGAACATATATGTGTAAGAAATGAATATATATGCGTAAGAACTGAATATATATGGGTAAGAACGGAATATATATGTGTAAGAACGGAATATATATGCGTAAGAACTGAATATATATGCGTAAGAACGGAATATATATGTGTAAGAACGGAATATATATGTGTAAGAACGGAATTATACGTGTAAGAACGGAATATATATGTGTAAGAACGGAATATATATGTGTAAGAAAGGAATATCTATGTGTAAGAACGGAATATATATGTGTAAGAACGGAATATATATGTGTAAGAACGGCATATATATGTGTAAGAACGGAATATGTATGTGTAAGAACTGAATATATATGTGTAAGAACGGAATATATATGTGTAAGAACTGAATATATATGTGTAAGAACTCAATATATATGCGTAAGAACTGAATATATATGCTTAAGAACTGAAAATATATGCGTAAGAACAGAATATATATGTGTAAGAACGGAATATATATGCGTAAGAACGGCATATATATGTGTAAGAACGGAATATGTATGTGTAAGAACTGAATATATATGTGTAAGAACTGAATATATATGTGTTAGAACTGAATATATATGTGTAAGAACGGAATATATATGTGTAAGAACGGAATATATATGTGTAAGAACTGAATATATATGTGTAAGAACTGAATATATATGTGTAAGAACTGAATATATATGTGTAAGAACTGAATATGTATGTGTAAGAACTGAATATATATGTGCAAGAACTGAATATATATTGGTAAGAACTGAATATATATGCGTAAAACTGAATATATATGCGTAAGAACTGAACATATATGTGTAAGAAATGAATATATATGCGGTCGAACTGAATATATATGTGTAAGAACGGAATATATATGTGTAAGAACGGAATATATATGTGTAAGAACGGAATATATATGTGTAAGAACGGAATATATATGTGTAAGAACGGAATATATATGTGTAAGAACGGAATATATACGTGTAAGAACGGAATATATATGTGTAAGAACGGAATATATATTTGTAAGAACTGAATATATATGTGTAAGAAACTGAATATATATGTGTAAGAACGGAATATATATGTGTAATTGCTGAATATATATGCGTAAGAACTAAATATATATGCGTAAGAACTGAATATATATGCGTAAGAACGGAATATATATTTGTAAGAACGGAATATATATGTGTAAGAACGGAATATGGACGTGAAAGAACGGAATATATATGTGTAAGAACGAAATATATATGTGTAAGAACGGAATATATATGTGTAAGAACTGAATATATATGTGTAAAAACTGAATATATATGTGTAAGAGCTGAATATATATGCATAAGAACTGAATATATATGCGTAAGAACGGAATATATATGTTTAAGAACGGAATATATATGTGTAAGAACGGAATATGTACGTGAAAGAACGGAATATATATGTGTAAGAACAAAATATATATGTGTATATATGTGTAAGAACGGAAAATATATGTGTAAGAACAGAATATATGTGTAAGAAGTGAATATATAAGTGTAAGGACTGAATATATATGTGTAAGAACTGAATATATATGCGTAATAACGGAATATATATGCGAAAGAACTGAATATATATGCGTAAGAACGGAATATATATGTGTAAGAACGGAATATATATGTGTAAGAACGGAATTATACGTGTAAGAACGGAATATATATGTGTAAGAACGGAATATATATGTGTAAGAACGGAATATATATGTGTAAGAACTGAATATATATGTGTAAGAACTGAATATATATTTGTAAGAACTGAATATATATGTGTAAGAACTGAATATATATGTGTAAGAACTGAATATATATTTGTAAGAACTGAATATATATGTGTAAGAACTGAATATATATGCGTAAGAACGGAATATATATGCGTAAGAACGGAATATATATGTGTAAGAACGGAATATATATGTGTAAGAACGGAATATGTACGTGTAAGAACGGAATATATATATGTAAGAACGGAATATATATGTGTATATATGTGTAAGAACGGAATATATATGTGTAAGAACTGAATATATATGTGTAAGAACTGAATGTATATGTGTAAGAACTGAATATGTATATGTGTAAGAACTGAATATATATTTGTAAGAACTGAATATATATGTGTAAGAACTGAATATATTTGAGTAAGAACGGAATATATATGCGTAAGAACGGAATATGTATGTGTAAGAACGGAATATATATGTGTAAGAACGGAATATATATGTGTAAGAAGTGAATATATGTGTAAGAACGGAATATATATGTGTAAGAACTGAATATATATGTGTAAGAAGTGAATATATATGTGTAAGAAGTGAATATATATGTGTAAGAACGGAATATGTATGTGTAAGAACGGAATATGTACGTGTAAGAAACGGAATATATATGTGTAAGAACTGAACATATATGTGTAAGAAATGAATATATATGCGTAAAAACTGAATATATATGCGTAAGAACTGAATATATATGCGTAAGAACTGAATATATATCTGTAAGAACTGAATATATATGTGTATGAACGGAATATATATGTGTAAGAAGTGAATATATATGTGTAAGAACTGAATATATATGTGTAAGGACGGAATATATATGTGTAAGAACGGAATAAATATGTGTAAGAACGGAATATATATGTGTAAGAACGGAATATATATGTGTAAGAACTGAATATATATGCGTAAGAACTGAATATATATGCGTAAACTGAATATATATGCGTAAGAACTGAACATATATGTGTAAGAAATGAATATATATGCGTAAGAACTGAATATATATGCGTAAGAACGGAATATATATGTGTAAGAACGGAATATATATGCGTAAGAACTAAATATATATGTGTAAAAAAACGGAATATATACGTGTAAGAACTCAGTATATATGCGTAAGAACTGAATATATATGCTTAAGAACTGAAAATATATGTGTAAGAACAGAATATATATGTGTAAGAACGGAATATATATGTGTAAGAACGGCATATATATGTGTAAGAACGGAATATGTATGTGTAAGAACTGAATATATATGTGTAAGAACTGAATATATATGTGTAAGAACTGAATATATATGTGTAAGAACGGAATATATATGTGTAAGAGCGGAATATATATGTGTAAGAACTGAATATATATGTGTAAGAACTGAATATGTATGTGTAAGAACTGAATATATATGTGCAAGAACTGAATATATATGGGTAAGAATTGAATATATATGCGTAAAACTGAATATATATGCGTAGGAACTGAACATATATGTGTAAGAAATGAATATATATGCGGTCGAACTGAATATATATGTGTAAGAACGGAATATATATGTGTAAGAACTGAATATATATGCGTAAGAACGGAATATATATGCGTAAGAACTGAATATATATGCTTAAGAACGGAATATATATGTGTAAGAACGGAATATATATGTGTAAGAACGGAATTATACGTGTAAGAACGGAATATATATGTGTAAGAACGGAATATATATGTGTAAGAACTGAATATATATGTGTAAGAACTGAGTATATATTTTTAAGAACTGAATATATATGTGTAAGAACTGAATATATATGTGTAAGAACTGAATATATATGCGTAAGAACTGAATATATATGCGTAAGAACGGAATATATATGCGTAAGAACGGAATATATATGTGTAAGAACGGAATATATATGTTTACGAACGGAATATATATGTGTATATATGTGTAAGAACGGAATATATATGTGTAAGAACTGAATATACATGTGTAAGAAGTGAATAAATATGTGTAAGAACTGAATATATATGTGTAAGAACTGAATATATATGTGTAAGAACTGAATGTATATGTGTAAGAACTGAATATGTATATGTGTAAGAACTGAATATATATTTGTAAGAACTGAATATATATGTGTAAGAACTAAATATATTTGAGTAAGAACGGAATATATATGCGTAAGAACGGAATATGTATGTGTAAGAACGGAATATATATGTGTAAGAACGGAATATATATGT
>JAWPHD010025144.1:0-17132 GCA_037043455.1 Cyrtodaria siliqua | reverse complement strand
GAAATACGTTAAAAAGAAAGAAAAAAAGAATTTCGAGTGTTGGGGGGGGGGGGGGGGCAAAGGAGCGGGAGGGTGGGGGGGGGAGGGGGCAACATATGTAAGAAGCTATGTGTAAGAATTGACCAAAAAACAGAAATATGTAAAAAATAAAAAAATTTGTCTAGTTTCGAGTGTGTGGTGGGGGCAGGGGGGTGGGAGGCGGTTGCGAATGGCGGGGGAGGGGAGGCAATTGGGGGGGAAGGGGGCAACATGTTTAAGAATTGACAAAAGCAACACAGAAATATGTAAAAAAATAAAAAAAGTTTCGAGTGCGTGTGTGTGGGGAGGGGGAGGGGAGGGAGGGAAGGAGCGGGCGGTGGGGGGGGGGGGGGGGAGGGGGCAACATGTGTAAGAATCTATGTGTAAGAATTGACCAAAAAACACAGAAATATGTATAAAAAAAAAAAAAATAGTCTAGTTGTGGAGTGTGTGGTGGGGGCAGAGGGGTGGGGGCGGTTGGGAGTGGCGGTGGAGGGTAGGCGATTGGGGGAAAGGGGGCAACATGTTTAAGAATTGACAAAAGCAACACAGAAATATGTAAAAAAAAAAAAAGTTTGTGTGGAGGGCAGCGGGGGGGGGGGGGGGGGGGGGGGGGGGGGGGGGGGGGGGGGGGGGGGGGGGAACATATATGTGTAAGAATTGACTAAAACAACAAAGAAATATGTAAAAAAAAAAAAAAAAAGTTTTAAGTGTGTGGGGGTGGGGGGGGGGGGGGTTTGTTGGGGTAGGGGGGGGTGAGAGTCGGGGGTGGGGGGACAACATATATGTGTAAGAATTAACTAAAACAACACAGAAATATGTACCAAGTTAGTGTATAACACAGAAATATGTAAAAAAATAATATAAAATAAAAAGATTGGGGGGGGGGGGGGGGGGGGGGGGGGGAGCCCATTTGGTTGTGCTAGGGTAAGAATTGTAAGAGATGACTTGTAAACACAGCTTACACGCAAAATTTGATGTGAAATGGGACACATTTTATGGGCTATCATAATTTGGGTTCCATGGGAGCCCATGGGTTACAGGAACCAAAATTGCTTATGCAACCCTTAAGATAATGCTATAAGGAAGCCCATGGCCAAATTTGGTTGTGCTAGGATAAGAAATGTAAGAGATATAGACTTGTAAACACAGCTTACACGCAAACCTTGATGTGGGACGCCGACGCCAACGCCGACGCCGACCCCGGGGTGATTACATAAGCTCTTTTATTCTTCGAATAGTTCAGCTAAAAATTATTCGACCGGAACACGACAATGATAGCCGTTACCAAATTTCACTAAAGTCGACCAGTGGTTGTGGAGAACTAGTGCAGACAAAGTTTGTCTATTAAAACCTTTAAAGAGCCACAACTCCAACAAAAATCATTCAACCGGAACATGACAACAATATGCGCAACAGGCTTCATACTGATCATCCCTGCCAAGTTTCGTTGAAATCCAGCCAGGGGGGCACTCCACAGTTTAATGTCCAATTCTCAACAATCAAACCCATGACAAGTCCTTAGCCTGAATCCTTGAGCAAAATAAATCACACCCATCACCATGATCATTGGATCATATATTTCTTTGAAGACCATTAAATTACCTATGTTTTCATACCAAATAAAACTTTAAAAAAAAAAGCATTTCTTTACAACATTTGCCTAATTTCTTTAAGATTACCCCACCCCCACCCACCTCTCAAAACAACCTTAAAATGCAATTTTACCAATATTTCTAATGTCAATAAATAACACACAAAACATTTCAGCCACATATCAGGGTATCCACATATCAGGGTAATTTCTGCACTCATCATGCGCTTGCATATCAGGCTTTTTAAGAACCCGTGAGGCCAAATCAACCAATTTCGCTAGTTTTTGGAACTTTTTGACAGTTTCGCATTTTTCTATTTATAGCCTCCAAAACCCCCAAAGAATGCAAATTCCAATACATCAAAATAAACTTATAAGTACTCAAAACTGAAAAAAACATCAAAAATGCACTTCATAATTATTATAAATACCATCCATGGACCTAAAAGATGCTTAGTTGATTTCTTTCTGATTTACATGCGAAACTGAGGAGTGCCCCCCGGGCGTTCAGGAAAACTAGCCTGTACCAGGCGTTTGTACAGGCGTTCAGGAGAACTTGTCTGTACCCGGCGTTTGTACAGGCATTCAGGAGAACTATAGCCTGTACCAAGTTAGTGTATAAAAACGGCGATGATATGCGCAACTAGGCTTGGTACTCATAATCCCGGCCAAAATTCGTTGAAATTCGGCCAGGAGTTCAGAAGAGACTATCCTGGATACAGTGTGTGTATCAGAACCTTTAAAGGGCCTACAACTACGCAAAAATCATTCAATCGAAGACGGCCTGCACAACTAGGCCTGGTACTGATTATCCCTGCAAAGTTTCACTGAAATATCGCTTTCTAGAAAGTATTTTTCAAGGTATATGTACAAGGTTTATCAGTTTATTTGGGCAAACTGTTTCCATTTTCCAAAAAAGCTTCACATGTGTCCACGGCAAAATATGTTTAGATCTTACCTGCAACATTGATATATATGCCATCTGTCTGTGATCTGCATTTTGGTAAGGAGATGTGCACGGTAGCAATTTATGGTCGCGAAAACTAGTAATGACATTTGTCATCTTTTTGAATAAAATTGGTTTTATAACCAGCAAATATATGTTTGATAATTCATTTACCCAAGCTTAATTATTTCAGCTTTCAATTGTTTGTTCATAAACAGTTAATTTGTTTTTATATGTCCGTTGCCAATCAGACAAGTCGCTAAGACGTCCGTTTTGATGGTCCATTTTGGATAATATCAGGTGCTGTTACAATACATGTACAATCGACTTAGAACCAGTTGAATGATTCTCGTGAAATTCAAAAGAAAGGTTCATGGATTAGAAGATATTTCTAGTACAATTTCAAAGTCTGTACTTTCAATGTGAACATCAACATTGGGGTAATAGATAAAATGTGTCAAATATCTGACAGTTTTTAATGTAAGAATATGAGTCTATATTTTTGCGAAATGACTGTGGTTCTAATTATGAGGCATTCCTCCATCAATTAAACTGCCATATATATGTTGAGAAATTACATAAAACGCCATGTGCAAACATAATTAAGCATACTTCCTTGAGTTTTCCATATTAAAGAACCAACGATGAATGCCAAAACTTTACCTAAACAAGAGGCCCAAGAGGGCCTGTATCGCTCTACTGGGGGGTGGGGGAGTGGGAGGGGGGAATTAGTTGTTGTGATATATATGACAAAACCCTTTGCCCTGCACTGAGCATTATGGCAGTCGAACATAAATTACTACAAGTCCCCCAGTATCCATGTAGAGTAGCCCCTTTATGCTAGAGTAACAAAACCCATTTTATAAATGCATCCACAATTGGACAAGAAAGTAAATTTTGTGGGGGTTTATACCCGATTATCCCCTGGGGGGCCCAGCAGACGGAACCAAAATACGAAAAGTTACTGCACATCTACACATCCTTAACTAAGAAATACACCACAAATGAATATGAAATCTCATAGGGTATGGAGGGAGTTAGCATCAACTGCACGTTCCCCCAAGTTGCACCCTTGTAGAGGGGCCCCTTTATGCAGACGGTCAAAACTCATTTTGTATAATTATGTTGTGCCTCAAGTCCCTAAATAACCATACTCCGTTATAATAAATTACTGCAAGTTCCCCAAGTTGCACCCCTGTAGAGGGGCCCCTTTATGCAGGCGGTCAAAACTCATTTTATATAATTATGTTGTGCCTCAAGTCCCTAAATAACCATACCAAATTAGAACTAAAGGCTGTTTTCAGTAAAAACAGATGTCTCCCCCATTGGTGAAAGGGCCATAAATCTGCCGAAAATCATTTAACTGGAACACAACGATGATATACGCAAATAGACTTGGTAATGAGCATCCATACCAAGTTTTGTTAAAATCTGGCAAGGGGTTCAGGAGAACTAATCTAGACAAAGTTTGTGTATTAAAACCTTTAAATGACCATAACTCCGCCAAAAATCATTCAACCGGAACATGGCGACAATATGCACAACTAGGTTTGTTACTGATAAAAAAGTTGCCAAGTTTCAATGAAAGCTGGCCAGGGGTTCAGGAGAACTAGTCCGGACTAAGTTTGTGCATTAAAACCTGTAAAGTGCCATAACTCCACCAATCATCCCTGCAAAGTTTCGTTGAAATCCAGCCAAATGAAGGCCCTATAGTCTTAACGAGGCAAAATACAGCAGTTTTAACTAAATCAAGGGCAATAACTCTGTTGTTACTGGTCCGATCTGGCTGGCTTTCGAATTTGTTCAAGCTTTCATTGATATTAACACACTGTGCAAGTTTTAAAACAAAACAAGGGCTATAACTCTAGTGTTATGGATCTGATCTAGCTGTTTTTTTACCTTTACCGAGCTTTCATTGATATTAACAATCTGTGCAAGTTTGGAAAAGATCAAATAATAAATGAAGGTGCTAAAGTGTTCACAAGGCAAAATACTGCATTTTTTAGCAAATCAAGGGCCATAATTCATGTGGAACTAATCCGATCTGCCTGGTGTTTTAACTTGTCCGCGCTTTAATTGATATTCACAATCTGTGCAAGTTTGGTAAAGATCAAAAGATAAATGAAGGTGCTAGAGTGTTCACAAGGCAAAATATGGCATTTTTCAGCAAATCAAGGGCCATCACTCCAGTGAAACTAATCTGATCTGGCTGGTTTTTTAACTTGTCCGAGATAGTAGAGCTAAAAATGAACTGGGTTGGTCACAGATAAACGCTAAAAAAAATACCATTGGAAACAGGGTAATTCTTCTCCCGCATTGAAAGAAAACACCCCCTTTGAAATTTGGCACTAAACGGTGAGCATCTCCAACAACAGCTACTTCAAACAAAAGACTAAGTATGCCACACAAGAACATCAAGCAGTACACCGACATTACAATCTGTCAGGGAACTTTGTAAATGACGCTTCCAATGACGATCTAAATGGATATGTTGTAAGAGTAGACAATTCATACAAATATGTTAGCTGAAATAGAACTTTTTTTACCAAAGGTTTTAACCGCAATCTACTGGAATGATAAATTATTTTTAAAGAAATCTTCAACTCGACTTCTTCTTTAAAAATATAGCTTTTCTTCTGTTCTGCGATGTTTTAACGTTTTTGTAGATGAAAACCAAATGCCAAATGCGCTATAAAATACCAGACACTATGAAATTATGGTACCTGGCTCATCTGTTGTTTCAGGAATGATTGCAAAGGTTTATGTCTGGATACAAGCGCCACTTACCGCTGGAGAAAGTGAAAAGGGTTATTTTAACCAGGCCAGTACTGCAAAAACTAACTTTGCCATACCAAAGGAGAGATCAGCGTTAAACCAGTCTATATTCAAACACCAGACATCAAAGGTCCTGGTCCAAAGTCCGCTGGTCCTTTTTTTGCCAGGCATTGTTGTTTTAGTTATCCCCGATCCCAGCCCAACCTCCCCCACCCCCACCACTCTGTCGAAATACAAAGGATGATTCATCACACTCGTACATGTGTTTGCCATTAAAAATATATAATAGTAATATACATTTCATATGTTACTAGTGTAGAGATGTTTTAAAAGTAGTAGTCTTTATTAAATTCTGACAAAGTTGGGATAAGTACTTCTTCACGGATGTATTTGCGACTTGTTCAATCGGCAACGAACATAAAAACAACTAAATTTAATTTAGTGTTTTCGAACAAACACTTGAATACTAAAATAATAAAACGTGCAGAAATGAATTATCAAACATATATTTGCATGCAAGTACTCATTGCTGGTTATAAAACAAGTTTGTATTCGAAAATATGACAAATATCATAACACATCACTCGTTTTCGCGACCATAAATCGCTACTGTGCACATCTCCTTACCAAAATATGAGCAGATCACAGACAGATGGCATATATCAATGTTGCAGGTAAAATCTAAAGCCTTGGACACACTTGTAGCTTTTTTTTGAAAATGGAAACAGTTTGCCTAAAATAAACTAATAACCCTTGTACATACCTCAAAAAACACTGTATTTACTTACTAGAAGGCGATATCCACTCCATAACAGACCGATTTAACGGTCTTATCCAAAAACCGGATGTCAAATTGTGATTATCCGATGGACCACCGCGGTCCAAACAAAGTTTGTGTATTTAAACCTTTAAAGGGCCTTTACTCTGCCAATAATCATTCAACTGGAACACGGTGACGATATGCACCACTAGGCCTGGTACTGATCATCCCTGCAAAGTTTCGTTGAAATCCAGACACGGGTTCAGGAAATTAGTCCGGACAAAGTTTGTGTATTAAAACCTTTAAAGATCTAAATCTAGAATGTTGAACGCAGAGCTCTGTTTACATGTTGAACACAGGGCTAGGTTCAAATGGTCAATGCAATGCTATGTTCGAATGTTGAACTGTCTGACTTCAAATGTTGAATGCACACCTAAGTTGAATGTTTGATGCGGGGCTAGGTTGAAATGATGAATGCATGGCTGTGTTTGAATGTTGACCTCAGGGCTCTGTTCAAATGTTGAATGCAGGCCTGAGTTTGAAAGTTGAACGCAGGGCTGGGATCGAATGTTCAACACAGGGCTGAGTTCGAAAATGTAGAATGCAAGACTGGGTTTGAATGATGAATGAAATTCTGGGTTCGTTTGTTTAACACTAGGTCTGAATGTTGAATGCAAGGCTGGTTGTTAAGTGTCTTCGGAAGAAAGAGCTTGTTTAGCTTTTTTTTTTAAATTAGAATCAAATTTAATCTTATATATTCATTCAATAAAGGGAGGTAATTTAAACAAGAGGTGAATGACCTTGAAGCTCTACTGATAGATTTTGATAGCTAGATCAGCATTCCTGTGAAGTTTCATAAACATCTGTCAAGTAGTTTCAGAGGAGTAGTCGCTACAAGTTGAAGTTTTTACTATATAACTCTTGGTTAACAAAGATGGCCACTGGCAGCCATGTTTAATGTCGAATCAAAATAATTTTCGACAAGGATCAACATCTTGTCATGCTGATCATTTCAGAAAAAGTCCCATATCAATATCACTTACAGTTTTCAAGAAGTAGTCGCTACAAACTTGTTTTTAAAAGTCTGTTTAGCCGTCCGTAGTGGCCATCTTGAATTTCCGGCCGACCTGAAATTGTGCTAGGATCAACTAGCCATCAAGAGCAACATTCCTGTGAAGTTTCATGAAAATCCGTCAAGTAGCTTCAGAGGAGTAGTCGCTACAAATTTTTACTATACAATCTCTATGTAAACAAAGATGGCCACTGGCGCCCATGTTTAATGTCGATTCAAAATAATTTTCGACAAGGATCAACATCATGTCATGATGATCATTTTAGAAAAAGTCCCATATCAATATCACTTACAGTTTTCAGGAAGTAGTCGCTACAAACTTTTTTTAAACAAGAGGTCAATGACCTTGAAGCTCTACTGATAGATTTTGATAGCTAGGTCAGCATTCCTGTGAAGTTTCATAAAAACTGTCAAGTAGTTTCAGAGGAGTAGTCCCTACAAGTTGAAGTTTTTACTATATAACTCTAGGTAAACAAAGATGGCCACTGGCAGCCATGTTTAATGTTGAATCAAAATAATTTTCGACAAGGATCAACATCTTGTCATGCTGATCATTTCAGAAAAAGTACCATATCAATATCACTTACAGTTTTCAAGAAGTAGTCGCTACAAACTTGTTTTTAAAAGTCTGTTTAGCCGTCCGTGGTGGCCATCTTGAATTTCCAGCCGACCTGAAATTGTGCTAGGATCAACTAGCCATCAAGAGCAACATTCCTGTGAAGTTTCATGAAAATCCGTCAAGTAGCTTCAGAGGAGTAGTCGCTACAAATTTTTACTATACAATCTCTATGTAAACAAAGATGGCCACTGGCGCCCATGTTTAATGTCGATTCAAAATAATTTTCAACAAGGATCAACATCATGTCATGATGATCATTTTAGAAAAAGTCCCATATCAATATCACTTACAGTTTTCAGGAAGTAGTCGCTACAAACTTTTTTTAAACAACAGGTGAATGACCTTGAAGCTCTACTGATAGATTTCGATAGCTAGGTCAGCATTCCTGTGAAGTTTCATAAAAACTGTCAAGTAGTTTCAGAGGAGTAGTCGCTACAAGTTGAAGTTTTTACTATATAACTCTAGGTAAACAAAGATGGCCACTGGCAGCCATGTTTAATGTTGAATCAAAATAATTTTTCGACAACGATCAACATCTTGTCATGCTGATCATTTCAGAAAAAGTCCCATATCAATATCACTTACAGTTTTCAAGAAGTAGTCGCTACAAACTTGTTTTTAAAAATCTATGTTTAGCCGTGGTGGCCATCTTGAATTTCCGGCCGACCTGAAATTGTGCTAGGCTCAACTAGACATCAAGAGCAACATTCCTGTGAAGTTTCATGAAAATCTGTCTAGTAGTTTCAGAGGAGTAGTCACTACAAATTTTTACTATACAAACTCTATGTAAACAAAGATGGCCACTGGTGCCCAGGTATAGTTTTGATTCAAAATAATTTTCGACAAGGATCATCATCATGTCATGCTGATCATTTTAGAAAAAGTCCCATATCAATACCACTTACAGTTTTCAAGAAGTAGTCGCTACCAACTTTTTTTTAAAAATCTGTTTTTAGCCATGGCGGCCATCTTGAATTTCCGGCCAACCTAAAAAAAATCTGGGATCAATAAGACATCAAGAGCAACATTCCTGTGAAGTTTCATAAAAAATTGTCAAGTAGTTTCAGAGGAGTAGTCGCTACAAGTTTTTACAATATAAATCTATGTAAACAAAGATTGCCGCTAGCGGCCATGTTTAAAGTAGCATCGAAATAAATTTCGACAAGGATCAACATCTTGTCATGCTGATCATTTTAGAAAATGTCCCATATCAATATCACTTACAGTTTTCAAGAAGTAATCGCTACAAATTTATTTATTTTAAATCTATTTTTAGCCGTGGCAGCCATTTTGAATTTCCGGCCAGCCTGAAACTTTTCTAGGATCAACTAGACATCAAGAGCAACATTCCTGTGAAGTTTCACGAACATCCGTCAAGTAGTTTCAGAGGAGTAGTCGCTACAAGGTTTTACTATATAACTCTATGTAAACAAAGATGGCCACTGGCAGCCATGTTTAACGTCGAATCAAAATAATGTTCGGATCAACATCATGTCATGCTGATCATTTTAAAAAAAGTCCCATATCAATATCACTTATAGTTTTCAAGAAGTAGTCGCTACAAACTTGTATTTTAAAAATCTATTTTTAGCTTTGGCGGCCATCTTGGATTTAACATCAACATGAATTTTTGCTAGGATCAACTAGACATCAAGAGCAACATTCCTGTGAAGTTTCATGAACATCCTTCAAGTAGTTTCAGAGGAGTAGTCGCTACAAGTTGAAGTTTTTACTATATAACTTTATGTAAACAAAGATGGCCACTGGCAGCCATGTTTAACGTCGAATCAAAATAGTGTTCGACTAGGATCAATATCATGTCATGCTGATCATTTTAGAAAAAGTCCCATATCAATATCGCTTACAGTTTTCAAGAAGTAGTCGCTACAAATTTATTTATTTTAAATCTATTTTTAGCCGTGGCGGCCATTTTGAATTTCCGGACAGCCTAAAATTTTGCTAGGATCAACTAGACATCAAGAGCAACATTCCTGTGAAGTTTCATGAACATCCGTCAAGTAGTTTCAGAGGAGTAGTCGCTACAAGTTTTTACAAGATAACTCTATGTAAACAAAGATGGCCACTGGCAGCCATGTTTAACGTCGAATCAAAATAGTGTTCGACTAGGATCAATATCATGTCATGCTGATCATTTTAGAAAAATTCCCATATCAATATCGCTTACAGTTTTCAAGTAGTCGCTACAAATTTATTTATTTTAAATCTATTTTTAGCCGTGGTGGCCATTTTGAATTTCCGGACAGCCTGAAATTTTGCTAGGATCAACTAGACATCAAGAGCAACATTCCTGTGAAGTTTCATGAACATCCGTCAAATAGTTTCAGAGGAGTAGTCGCTACAAGTGTTTACAGGATAACTCTATGTAAACAAAGATGGCCACTGGCAGCCATGTTTAACGTCAAATCCAAATAATGTTCAACTCAGATCAACATCATGTCATGCTGATCATTTTAGAAAAAGTCCCATATCAATATCACTTCTAGTTTTCAAGAAGTAGTCGTTACAAACTTATTTTTTAAAAATCTATTTTTAGCTGTGGCGGCCATCTTGAATTTCTGACCGATCTGAAATTTTGCTAGGATCTATTACACATCAAGAGTAACATTCCTGTAGAGTTTCATGGAAATCCACCCGGCAGTTTCAGAGGAGTAGTCGCTACAAGTTTTTATTATATAACTCTATGTAAACAAAGATGGCCGCTGGCAGCCATGTTTAATGTTGAATCAAAACAATTTTTGACAACGACCAACACCATGTCATGCTGATCATTTTAGAAAAAGTCCCATATCAATATCACTTATAGTTTTCAAGAAGTAGTCGCTACAAACTTGTATTTTAAAAATCTATTTTTAGCTTTGGCGGCCATCTTGGATTTCACATCAACATGAATTTTTGCTAGGAGCAACTAGACCTCATGGGCAACATTTCTGTTAAGTTTCATGAATATCCATCTAGTAGTTTCAGAGGAGTAGTCACCTCAAATAAAACTTTACGGACAGACGGAAGGACAGACGGACGACGGACGCCGCACCACGGCATAAGTTCTGCTGATCTCTGATCAGAAGAGCTAAAAATGAATGAAACATAAAAAAAAAAATTAAACAAAATTAAACAAAAAAAACCCCAAAACAAGAGGTCAATGACCTTGAAGCTCTACTGATTGATTTTGATTTCAGGAAGTAGTCGCTACAGACTTGTTTTTTGAAAATCTATTTTTAACCGTGGCGGCCATCTTGAATTTCCGGCCGACCTGAAATTTTGCTAAGATCAATAAGACATTAAGAGCAACATTCCTGTGAAGTTTCATGAAAATCCGTCAGGTAGTTTCAAAGAAGTAGTCGCTACAAGTTTTCATTATATAACTCTATGTAAACAAAGCAGCCATGTTTAAGGTCAAATCAAAACGATTTTCGACAAGGACCAACATCATGTCATACTGATCATTTTAGAAAAAGTCCCATATCAATGTCTCTTATTGTTTTGAAGAAGTAGTCGCTACAAACTTATTTATTTTAAATCTATTTTTAGCTGTGGCGGCCATCTTGAATTTCCCGCCGACCTGAAATTTTTCTAGGATCAACTAGACATCAAGAGCAACATTCCTGTGAAGTTTCATGAACATCCGTCAAGTAGTTTCAGAGGAGTAGTCGCTACAAGTTTTTACTATATAACTCTATGTAACCAAAGATGGCCACTGGCAGCCATGTTTAACGCCGAATCAAAATAATTTTCCACAAGGATCTACATCATGTCATGCTGATCATTTTAGAAAAAGTCCCATATCACTTATAGTTTTCAAGAAGTAGTCGCTACAAACTTATTTTTTAAAAATCTATTTTTAGCTGTGACGGCCATCTTGAATTTCCGGCCGACCTGAAATTTTTCTAGGATCAATTAGACATCAAGAGCAACATTCCTGTAAAGTTTCATGACAATCCGCCAAGTAGTTTCAGAGGAGTAGTCGCTACAAGTTTTTACTATATAACTCTATGTAAACAAAGATGGCCGCTGGCAGCCATGTTTAACGTTGAATCAAAACGATTTTTGACTAGGATCAACATCATGTAATGCTGATCATTTTAGAAAAAGTCCCATATCAATATCACTTATAGTTTTCAAGAAGTAGTCGCTACAAACTTATTTTTTAAAAATCTATTTTTTAGCTGTGACGGCCATCTTGAATTTCCAGCCGACCTGAAATTTTTCTAGGATCAATTAGACATCAAGAGCAACATTCCTGTAAAGTTTCATGACAATCCGCCAAGTAGTTTCAGAGAAGTTGTCGCTACAAGTTTTTACTATATAACTCTATGTAAACAAAGATGGCCGCTGGCAGCCATGTTTAACGTTGAATCAAAACGATTTTTGACTAGGATCAACATCATGTCATGCTGATCATTTTAGAAAAAGTCCCATATCAATATCACTTATAGTTTTCAAGAAGAAGTCGCTACAAACTTGTATTTTAAAACTCTATGTTTAGCTTTGGCGGCCATCTTGGATTTCACATCAACATGAATTTTTGCTAGGATCAACTAGACTTTATGGGCAACATTTCTGTAAAGTTTCATGAATATCCATCCAGTAGTTTCAGCTGTGAAGTCGCTACAAATAAAAGTTTACGGACAGACAGACGGACGGACGGACAGACGGACGGACGGACGACGGACGCCGCACCACGGCATAAGCTCTGCTGATCTCTGATCAGTAGAGCTAAAAACCACTAGAATTATCACTGAAAGCGATTAATACCCCCACAATACCGCCTTGTCACATAAACATGGCAACCACAAGAAAACAATGGTAGGGCCACAAGTTATTACAACATTAGAAATCCAGCCCTCCCGCTACAAAATATTCATACAATTTAGACAAAGTGTCTGTTTATATAGTGCTCAAACCCTGCTCCACCAAAACAGTCCAATGAAAATAGTCCAAATTTCATCATAAAAACAAGAGGCCCAAGAGGGCCTGTGGACGCTCTACTGGCTCAAGATAAAGTTTATGTATAAGGAGCCATAAGTCTTTCAAAAATCATTCAACCAGAACATGGCAATGACAGGTGCAACTAGGCTTAGTACTGATCGTTCTCGCCAAGATCGCTGAAATCTGGCAAAGAGTTCAGAAGCGATTCATCTGGACAAAGTTTGTGTATTAAAACATTTAAAGGGTCACAACTCTGCCAAAAATCATTCAACCGAAATATGGCGATGATATGCAAAACTAGGCTTGATACTGATCATCCTTGTCAAGTTCCGTCTATATCCAGCCAGGGGTTCAAGAGAACTAGCCCGGAAAAAAATTGTGGTATCAAAAAAATCCTTTAAAGGGCCATAACTCTGCCAAATATCTGTAAACCGGAACATGACAATGACATGCACAGCTAGGATTGGTGCTGATCATCCCTGCAAAGTTTCATTGAAACTGGCGAGGGGTTCAGGACAAGTAGATCAGACAAAGTTTGTGTATTAAAACCTTTAAAGGGAATATGCCAATGATTTGCACAACTAGCCATGGAATTGATCATCCCTAAAAAGCTTCGTTTAAATCCGGCCAGATTCAGGAGAACTAGTCAGAACAAAGTTTGTGTATTAAAACCTTTAAAGGGCCCCAACTCCGCCAAAAATCATTCAACCGGAACACGGCGATGATGTGCACAACTAGATATAGAATAGATCATCCCTAAAAAGTTTTGTTTAATCCGGCCATGGGTTCAGGAGAACTAGTCAGAACAACGTTTGTGTATTAAAACCTTTAAAGGGCTATAACTCTGCCAAAATCATTCAACTGGAACACGGCGACTATGTACAACTAGGCTTGGTACTGATCATCCCTGCAAAATTTCATTGAAATCCCGTCAAATGAAGGCCCTTTCATCTTAATGAGGCCAAGATGTAGCATATTTCAGAAAATCAAGGGCCATGACTCCGATGTAAATGGTCCAATCTGGATGGTTTTCGAACTCATCCAAGCTTTCATTGATATTAACAATCTGGTAAAGTTTCTTAAAGATCGGATGAAAGATGAAGGCCCTATCGTCTTGAGGCAAAATATAGGATTTTTAACTAAATCAAGGGCCATAACCCCACTGTTACTGGTCCGATCTAGCTGGTTTCCGAACTTGACCAAGCTTTCATTGATAGGAACAATCTCATAAAGTTTCATAAAGATCGCATGAAAAATGAAGGCCCTATCATTTTAACGAGGCAAAATATAGCATTTTAACAGAATCAAGGGCCAAAACTCATCTGTTACTGGTCCGATCTGGCTGGTTTTCGAAATTGTCTGAGCTGTCATTAATATAAACAATCCGGTAAAGTTTTGTAAAGATCAGATGAAAGATAAAGGCCCTATCGAATTAACGAGGCAAAATATAGCATTTTTAACTAAATCAAGGGCCATAACTCCCCTGTTACTGGTCTGATCTGGCTGGTCTTCGAAATTGTCCGAGATTCCGATCTGGCTGGTTTTCGAAATTGTCTGAGCTGTCATTAATATAAACAATCTGGTAAAGTTTGGTAAAGATCGAATGAAAGATAAAGGCCCTATCGTCTTAACGAGTCCAAAATATAGCATTTTTAACTAAATCAAGGGCCATAACTCCGCTGTTAATGGTCCGATCTAGATGGTCGTCGAAGTTGTCTGAGCTTTCATTTATATAAACTATCTGGTAAAGTTTGGTAAAGATTGGATGAAAGATGAAGGCCCTATTGTCTGAATGAGGCAAAATATAGCATTTTTAACTAAATCAAGGGCAATAACTCCGCTGTTAATGGTCCGATCTAGTTGGTTTTCAAACTTGTCTGAGCTTTCATTGATATTAACAATCTGTGCAAGTTTGGTAAAGATCAAATAATAAATGAAGGTGCTAGAGTGTTCACAAGGCTTAATATGGCATTTTTCAGCAAAACAAGGGCCATAACTCCGGTGAAATTATTTCGATCTTGCCGGTTTTCAAACTTGTCCGAGCTTTCATTGATATAAAGACACTGGCAAAGTTAAGTAAAGGTCTGATTAATATTGAAGGCCCTAGAGTGTTCACAAGGCAGAAAATAGCATTTTCCAGAAAAAACAAGGGCCATAACTCTGGTGTTACTGACCCAATTTAGCTGATTTTCGAACTTGTCCAAGCGATCATTGGTATTAACAATCTGTGCAAGTTTGGTAACAATCAAATAATAAATAAAGGTGTTAGAGCGTTCACAAGACAGAAAATAGCAATTTTCAGAAAAAACAAGGGCCATAACTCTGGTTTTACTGACCTAATTCAGCTGATTTTCGAACTTGTCCAAGCTATAATTGGTATTAACAATCTGTGCAAGTTTGGTAACGATCAAATAATAAATGAAGGTGCTAGAGCGTTCACAAGGCAGAAAATAGCTATTTTCAGAAAAGACAAGGGCCATAACTCCGGTGTTACCAAACAGTTTTGGCTGGTTTTCGAACTTGTCCGAGCTTTCATTGATATTAACAATCTGTGCAAGTTTGGTAAAGATCAAATAATAAATGAAGGTGCTAGAGTGTTCACAAGGCTTAATATGGCATTTTTCAGCAAAACAAGGGCCATAACTCTGGTGAAATTTATCCGATCCGGCTGGTTTTCGAACTTGTCCGAGCTTTCATTGATATAAAGACACTGGAAAAGTTTCGTAAAGATTTGATTAATAATGAAGGCCCTAGAGTGTTCACAAGCCAAAAGTTAACGACGGACGACAGACGACGGACGACGGACGACGGACGGACAACTCGCCATCCCATAAGCTCTTCTGGCCTTCGGCCAGTAGAGCTAATAAGAATTTGCATAACACAGTCCAATGAGAACAGTCTACATCATCATAAATGAATTTGCATAAAATAATTTGCATATACATTGTAAACATGTTTACATCTATTCCAATTTTAGCTGTTATTCTAGGCCAGAGAACAGTCTACATCATCATAAAATAATTTGCATATACATTGTAAACATGGTAAACATGTTTACATCTATTCCATTTTTAGCTGTTATTCAAGGCCAAATCAATAACAACTTGCAATAATGCATGTACACATTCCGACTTACATTTTCTGAAATCAGTTCGCAATATGCGAGTACTCAAGTGATAACTTCACATTATAGTGTCTCTTTCTATGCTTCATCTCTTTGGTTGATTACATCGAATGATGTGTGAGGGAAGTTGGGCAGCATACAGAGGTATTTTCATAGCACACATCATACTACTAAATACTTCAACTGACCTGTGTTTTATGGTCTTAAACCCATGTACCAAAAATTATTTAAATCCATCGACCCTTTCACGTGTTATCGTCCGGACACCGTTTTTTGGGCAAATTCTAAGTTGAAAAGGGGCCATTAACTCCATCAAAATTTGGTGGTTTGTAACCAAAGTCGAACTTGACCTGTGTTTTATGGTCTTAAACCCGTGTACCAAAAGTTATTTAAATCCGTCGACCCTTTCATGAGTTATCGTGCGGACTGTAGCATTTTTTTGGCAAATTCTACGTTGAAAAGGGGCCATAACTCCATCAAAAATTAGTGGTTTGTAACCAAAGTCGAACTTGACCTGTATTTCATGGTCTTAAACCCGTGTACCAAAAATTATTTAAACCGTCAACCCTTTCATGAGTTATCGTCTGGACACCGTTTTTTGGGCAAATTCTAAGTTGAAAAGGGGCCATAACTCCGTCAAATATTGGTGGTTTGTAACCAAAGTCGAACTTGACTTGTATTTTATGGTATTAAACCCGTGTACCAAAAATTATTTAAATCCGTCGATCCTTTCATGAGTTATCGTCCGGACACCGTTGTTTTGGGCAAATTCTAAGTTGAAAAGGGGCCATAACTCCATCAAAAATTAGTGGTTTGTAACCAAAGTCGAACTTGACCTGTATTTTATGGTCTTAAACCCGTGTACCAAAAATTATTTAAAACCGTCGACCCTTTCATGAGTTATCGTCCGGACACCGTTTTTTGGGCAAATTCTAAGTTGAAAAGGGGCCATAACTCCGTAAAAAATTGGTGGTTTGCAACCAAAGTCGAACTTGACTTGTATTTTATGGTGCTATACCTGTGTACCAAATATTATTTAAATCCGTCGACCCTTTCATGAGTTATCGTCCAGACACCGTTTTTTTGGCAATTTATAAGTTGAAAAAGGGCCATAACTCTGTCAAAAATTGGTGGTTTGTAACCAAAGTCGAACTTGACCTGTATTTTATGGTCTTAAACCCGTGTACCAAAAATTATTTAAATCTGTCAACCCTTTCATGAGTTATCCTCCGGACACCGTTTTTTGCGCAAATTCTAAGTTGAAAAGAGGCCATAAC
>JAWPHD010025143.1:0-17132 GCA_037043455.1 Cyrtodaria siliqua | reverse complement strand
CGGAATATATATGTGTAAGAAATGAATATATATGTGTGTATTAACTGAATATATATGATTCAGAACTGAATATATATGCGTAAGAACTGAATATATATGCGTAAGAGATGAATATATGCGTAAGAACTGAATATATATGCGTAAAAACTGAATATATATGCGTAAGAACTGAATATATATGCGTAAGAAGTGAATATATATGCGTAAGAACTGAATATATATGCGTAAGAACTGAATATATATGCGTAAGAACGGAATATATATGCGTAAGAACGGAATATGTATGCGTAAGAACTGAATATATGCGTAAGAACTGAATATATGCGTAAGAACTGAATATATATGTGTAAGAACTGAATACATATGTGTTAGAACTGAATTTATATGCGAAAGAACTGATAATATATGCGAAAGAACTGAATATATATGCGTAAAAACTGAATATATATGTGTAAGAACTGAATATATATGCATAAGAACTGAACATATATGCGTAAGAACTGAATATATATGCGTAAGAAGGGAATATATATGTGTAAGAACTGAATATATATGCGAAAGCACTGATAATATATGCAAAATAACTGAATATATATGCGTAAAAACTGAATATATGTGTAAGAACTCAATATATGTGTGTAAGAAGTGAATATATATGCATAAGAACTGAACATATATGCGTAAGAACTGAATATATATGCGTAAGAAGTGAATATATATGTGTAAGAACTGAATATATATGTGTAAGAACTGAATATATATGTGTAAGAACTGAATATATATGTGTAAGAACGGAATATATATGTGTAAGAATTGAATATATATGCGTAAGAAATGAATACATATGTGTAAGATATATACGTAAGAACTGAATATATATGCGTAAGAAGTGAATATATAAGTGTAAGAACTGAATATATATGTGTAAGAACTGAATATATATGTGTAAGAACTGAATATATATGCGTAAGAACTGAATATATATGCAAAAGAACTGAACATATATGCGTATGAACTGAATATATATGCGTAAGAACTGAATATATATGCGTAAGAACTGAATTTATATGTGTAAGATATATGCGTAAGAACTGAATATATATGTGTAAGAACTGAATATATATGCGCAAGAACTGAATATATATGCGTAAGAACTGAATATATATGCGTAAGAACTGAACATATATGCGTAAGAACTGAATATATATGCGTAAGAACGGAATATATGTGTAAGAACTGAACATATATGCGTAAGAACTGAATATATATGCGTAAGAACTGAATATATGCGTAAGAACTGAATATATGCGTAAGAGCTGAATATAGATGTGTAAGAACTGAATATATATGCGTAAAAACTGAATATATATGCGTAAGAACTGAATATATATGCGTAAGAACGGAATATATATGTGTAAGAACTGAATATATATGTGTAAGAACTGAATATATATGTGTAAGAACTGAATATATATGCGTAAGAACTGAATATATATGCGTAAGAACTGAATATATATGCGTAAGAACTGAACATATATGCGTAAGAACTAAATATATATGCGTAAGAACTGAATATATATGCGTAAGAACGGAATATATATGCGTAAGAACGGAATATATATGTGTAGGAACTAAATATATTTGTGTAAGAACTGAATATATATGTGTAAGAACTGAATATATATGCGTAAGAACGGAATATATGTGTGTAAGAACTGAATATATATGTGTGTTTTAACTGAATATATATGCGTCAGAACTGAATATATATGCGTAAGAAGTGAATATATATGCGTAAGAGCTGAATATATGCGTAAGAACGGAATATATATGCGTAAAAACTGAATATATATGCGTAAGAACTGAATATATATGCGTAAGAACTGAATATGTATGCGTAAGAACTAAATATATATGCGTTAGTACGGAATATATATGCGTAAGAACGGAATATATATGTGTAAGAACTGAATATATATATGTAAGAACTGAATATATATGTGTAAGAGCTGAATATATATGTGTAAGAACTGAATATATATGCGTAAGAACTGAATATATGCGTAAGAACTGAATATATATGCGTAAGAACGGAATATATATGCGTAAGAACTGAATATATGCGTAAGAACTGAATATATATGCGTAAGAACGGAATATATATGTGTAAGAACTGAATATATATGTGTAAGAGCTGAATATATATGTGTAAGAACTGAATATATATGCGTAAGAACTGAATATATATGCGTAAGAACGGAATATATGTGTAAGAACTGAATATATATGCGTAAGAACTGAATATATATGCATCAGAACTTAATATATGCGGAAGAACCGAATATATGCGTAAGAACTGAATATATATGTGTAAGAACTGAATATATATGTGAGTATTAACTGAATATATATGCGTCAGAACTGAATATATATGCGTAAGAACTGAATATATATGCGTAAGAACTGAATATATATGCGTAAGAACGGAATATATGTGTAAGAACTGAACATATATGCGTAAGAACTGAATATATATGCGTAAGAACTGAATATATATGCGTAAGAACTGATATATATGCGTAAAAACTGAATATATAACCGTAAGAACGGAATATATATGTGTAAGAACTGAATATTTGCGTCAGAACTGAATATATATATGTAAGAACTGAATATATATGTGAAAGAACTGAATATATATGCGTAAGAACTGAATATATATGCGTAAGAACTGAATATATATGCGAAAGAACTGAATATATATGTGTAAGAAAGAACGGAATATATATGTGTAAGAACTCAATATATATGTGTAAGAACTGAATATATATGTGTAAGAACTGAATATATATGCGTAAGAACTGAATATATATGCATAAGAACTGAACATATATGCGTAAGAACTGAATATATATACGTAAAAACTGAACATATATGCGTAAGAACTGAATATATATGCGTAAGAACGGAATATATATGAGTAAGAACTGAATATATATGCATAAGAACTGAACATATATGCGTAAGAACTGAATATATATACGTAAAAACTGAACATATATGCGTAAGAACTGAATATATATGCGTAAGAGCGGAATATATATGCGTAAGAACGGAATATATATGCGTAAGAACTGAATATATATGCGTCAGAACTGAATATATATGCGTAAGAGCTGAATATATATGCAAAAGAACTGAATATATATGCGTAAGTACTGAATATATATGCGTAAGAACTGAATATATATGTGTAAGAACTGAATATGTATGCGTAAGAACTGAATATATATGCGTAAGAACTGAATATATATGTGTAAGAACTGAATATATATGCGTCAGAACTGAATATATATGCGTAAGAACTGAATATATATGCGTAAGAACTGAATATATATCCGTAAGAACTGAATATAAATGCGTAAAATCTGAATATATATGCGTAAGAACTAAATATATATGCGTAAGAACTGAATATATATGCGTAAGAACGGAATATATATGTGTAGGAACTGAATATATATTGTGTAAGAACTGAATATATATGTGTAAGAACGGAATATATATGCGTAAGAACGGAATATATATGTGTAAGAACTGAATAAAATGTGTGTATTAACTGAAATTATATGCGTCAGAACTGAATATATATGCGTAAGAACTGAATATATATGCGTAAGAACTGAATATATATGCATTAGAACTGAACATATATTCGTTAGAACTGAATATATATGCGTAAGAACTGAATATATATGCGTAAGAAGTGAATATATATGCGTAAGAACTGAATATATATGCGTAAGAACTGAATATATATGCGTAAGAACGGAATATATATGCGTAAGAACGGAATATATATGCGTAAGAACTGAATATATGCGTAAGAACTAACTATATATGCGTAAAAACTGAATATATATGTGTAAGAACTCAATATATGTGTGTTAGAACTGAATATATATGCATAATAACTGAACATATATGCGTAAGAACTGAATATATATGCGTAAGAAGTGAATATATATGTGTAAGAACTGAATATATATGTGTAAGAACTGAATATATATGTGTAAGAAATGAATATATATGTGTAAGAACGGAATATATATGTGTAAGAATTGAATATATATGCGTAAAAAATGAATACATATGTGTAAGATATAAACGTAAGAACTGAATATATATGTGTAAGAACTGAATATATATGCGCAAGAATTGAATATATATGTGTAAGAACTGAATATATATGTGTAAGATATATGCGTAAGAACTGAATATATATGTGTAAGAACTGAATATATATGCGCATGAATTGAATATATATGTGTAAGAACTCAATATATATGCGTAAGAACTGAACATATATGCGTAAGAACTGAATATATATGCGTAAGAACGGAATATATATGTGTAAGAACTGAATATATATGTGTAAGAACTGAATATATATGCGCAAGAATTGAATATATATGTGTAAGAACTGAATATATATGTGTAAGATATATGCGTAAGAACTGAATATATATGTGTAAGAACTGAATATATATGCGCAAGAATTGAATATATATGTGTAAGAACTGAATATATATGCGTAAGAACTGAACATATATGCGTAAGAACTCAATATATATGCGTAAGAGCTGAATATATGCGTAAGAACGGAATTTATATGTGTAAGAACTGAATATATATGTGTAAGAACTGAATATATATGCATAGGAGCTGAATATATGCGTAAGAACATAATATATATGGGTAACAACTGAATATATATGCGTAAGAAGTGAATATATATGCGTAAGAATTGAATATATATGGGTAAGAACTGAATATATATGCGTAAGAACGGAAAATATATGTGTAAGAACTGAATATATATATGTAAGAACTGAATATATATGTGTAAGAACTGAATATATATGCGCAAGAACTGAATATATATGCGTAAGAACTGAACATATATGCGTAAGAACTGAATATATATGCGTAAGAACTGAATATATGCGTAAGAACTGAATATATGCGTAAGAACTGAATATTGATGTGTAAGAACTGAATATATATGCGTAAGAACTGAATATATATGCGTAAGAACGGAATATATATGCGTAAGAACGGAATATATATGTGTAAGAACTGAATATATATATGAAAGAACTGAATATATATGTGTAAGAACTGAATATATATGCGTAAGAACTGAATATATATGCGTAAAAACTGAATATATATGCGTAAGAACTGAATATATATGAGTAAGAACTGAATATATGTGTGTAAGAACTGAATATATATGCATAAGAACTGAATATATATATGCGTAAGAACAGAATATATATGCGTAAGAACTGAATATATATGCGTAAGAACTGTATATATATGCGTAAGAAGTGAATATATATATGTAAGAACTGAATATATATGCGTAAGAACTGAATATATATGCATAAGAACTGAATATATATGCGTAAGAACGGAATATATGAGTAAGAACTGAATATATGTGTGTAAGAACTGAATATATATGCATAAGAACTGAATATATATATGCGTAAGAACGGAATATATGAGTAAGAACTGAATATATGTGTGTAAGAACTGAATATATATGCATAAGAACTGAATATATATATGCGTAAGAACAGAATATATATGCGTAAGAACTGAATATATATGCGTAAGAACTGTATATATATGCGTAAGAAGTGCATATATATGGGTAAGAACTGAATATATATGCGTAAGAACTGAATATATGCGTAAGAACTGAATATATATGCATAAGAACTGAATATATATGCGTAAGAGCTGAATATATGCGTAAGAACGGAATATATATGCGTAAGAACTGAATATATATGCGTAAGAAGTGAATATATATGCGTAAGAACTGAATATATATGCGTAAAAACGGAATATATATGTGTAAGAACTGAATATTTGAGTCAGAACTGAATATATATGTGTAAGAACTGAATATATATGCGTAAGAACGGAATATATATGTGTAGGAACTGAATATATTTGTGTAAGAACTGAATATATATGCGTAAGAACGGAATATATATGTGTAAGAACTGAATAATATGTGTGTATTAACTGAATGTAAATGCGTCAGAACTGAATATATATGCGTAAGAACTGAATATATATGTGTTAGAACTGAATATATATGCGTAAGAACTAATTATATATGCGTAAGAATTGAATATATATGCGTAATAACTAAATATATATGCGTAAGAAATGAATATATATGCGTAAGAACGGAATATATATGTGTAGGAACTGAATATATTTGTGTAAGAACTGAATATATATGTGTTAATACTGAATATATATGCGTAAGAACGGAATATATATGTGTAAAAACTGAATAATATGTGTGTATTAACTGAATATATATGCGTCAGAACTGAATATATATGCGTAAGAACTGAATGTATATGCGTAAGAGCTGAATATATGCGTAAGAACGGAATATATATGCGTAAAATCTGAATATATATGCGTAAGAACTGAATATATATGCGTAAGAACTGAATATATATGCGTAAAAACGGAATATATATGTGCAAGAACTGAATAATATGTGTGTATTAACTGAATATATATGCGTCAGAACTGAATATATATGCGTAAGAACTGAATATATATGAATAAGAACTGAATATATATGCGTAAGAACTGAATATATATGCGTAAGAACTGAATATATATGTGTAGGAACTGAATATATTTGTGTAAGAACTGAATATATATGCGTAAGAACGGAATATATATGTGTAAGAACTGAATAATATGTGTGTATTAACTGAATATATATGCGTCAGAACTGAATATATATGCGTAAGAACTGAATATATATGCGTAAGAACTGAATATATATGCGTAAGAACTGAATATATATCCGTAAGAACTAAATATATATGCGTAAGAACTGAATATATATGCGAAAGAACGGAATATATATGTGTAGGAACTGAATATATTTGTGTAAGAACTGAATATATATGTGTAAGAACTGAATATATATGCGTAAGAACGGAATATATATGTGTAAGAACTGAATAATACGTCAGAACTGAATATATATGCGTAAGAACTGAAAATATATGCGTAACAGCTAAATATATGCGTAAGAACGGAATATATATGCGTAAAAACTGAATATATATGCGTAAGAACTGAATATATATGCGTAAGAACTGAATATATTTGTGTAAGAACTGAATATATATGCATAAGAACTGAATATATATGCGTAAAAACGGAATATATGAGTAAGAACTGTATATGTGTGTAAGAACTGAATATATATGCATAAGAACTGAATTTATATATGCGTAAGAACAGAATATATATGCGTAAGAACTGAATATATATGCGTAAGAACTGTATATATATGCGTAAGAAGTGAATATATATATGTAAGAACTGAATATATATGCGTAAGAACTGAATATATATGCATAAGAACTGAGTATATATGCGTAAGAACGGAATATATGAGTAAGAACTGAATATATGTGTGTAAGAACTGAATATATATGCATAAGAACTGAATATATATATGCGTAAGAACGGAATATATGAGTAAGAACTGAATATATGTGTGTAAGAACTGAATATATATGCATAAGAACTGAATATATATATGCGTAAGAACAGAATATATATGCGTAAGAACTGAATATATATGCGTAAGAACTGTATATATATGCGTAAGAAGTGAATATATATGGGTAAGAACTGAATATATATGCGTAAGAACTGAATATATGCGTAAGAACTGAATATATATGCATAAGAACTGAATATATATGCGTAAGAGCTGAATATATGCTTAAGAACGGAATATATATGCATAAGAACTGAATATATATGCATAAGAACTGAACATATATGCGTAAGAACTGAATATATATGTGTAAGAACTGAATATATATGCGCAAGAACTGAATATATATGCGTAAGAACTGAACATATATGCGTAAGAACTGAATATATATGCGTAAGAACTGAATATATGCGTAAGAACTGAATATATGCGTAAGAATTGAATATTGATGTGTAAGAACTGAATATATATGCGTAAGAACTGAATATATATGCGTAAGAACGGAATATATATGCGTAAGAACAGAATATATATGTCTAAGAACTGAATATATATGTGTAAGAACTGAATATATATGTGTAAGAACTGAATATATATGCGTAAGAACTGAATATATATGCATAAGAACTGAATATATATGTGTAAGAACTGAATATATATGTGTAAGAACTGAATATATATGCGTAAAAACCGAATATATATGCGTAAGAACTGAATATATATGCGTAAGAACTGAACATATATGCGTAAGAACTAAATATATATGCGTAAGAACTGAATATATATGCGTAAGAACGGAATAAATATGCGTAAGAACGGAATATATATGTGTCAGAACTGAATATATATGCGTAAGAAGTGAATGTATATGCGTAAGGACTGAATATATATGCGTCAGAACTGAATATATATGCGTAAGAACTGAATATATATATGCGAAAGAACTGAATATATATGCGTCAGAACTGAATATATAAGCGTAAGAACTGAATATATATGCGAAAGAACTGAATATTTATGCGTAAGTACTGAATATATATCCGTAAGAACTGAATATAAATGCGTAAGATCTGAATATATATGTGTAAGAACTAAATATATATGCGCAAGAACTGAATATATATACGTAAAAACAGAACATATATGCGTAAGAACTGAACATATATGCGTAAGAACTGAATATATATGTGTAAGTTATATGCGTAAGAACTGAATATATATGCGTAAGAACTGAATATATGCGTAAGAACAGAATATATATGCGTTAGAACTGAATATATATGCATAAGAACTGAATATATATGCGTAAGAAGTGAATATATATGCATAAGAACTGAATATATATGCGTAAGAACGGAATATATGAGTAAGAACTGAATATATGTGTGTAAGAACTGAATATTTATGCGTAAGAACTGAATATATATGCGTAAGAACTGTATATATATGCGTAAGAAGTGAATATATATGCGTAAGAAGCGAATATATATGCTTAAGAACTGAATATATGCGTCAGAACTGAATATATATGTGTAATAACTGAATATATATGCGTAAGAACGGAATATATATGTGTAGGAACTGAATATATTTGTGTAAGAACTGACTATATATGCGTAAGAACTGAATAATATGTGTGTATTAACTGAATATATATGCGTCAGAACTGAATATATATGCGTAAGAACTGAATATATATGTGTAAGAACTGAATATATATGCGTAAGAACTGAATATATATGCGTAAGAACTGAATATATATGTGTAGGAACTGAATATATTTGTGTAAGAACTGAATATATATGCGTAAGAACTGAATATATATGCGTAAGAACTGAATATATATGCGTAAGAACTGAATATATATGCGTAAGAACTAAATATATATGCGTAAGAACTGATGTATATGCGTAAGAACGGAATATATATGTGTAGGAACTGAATATATTTGTGTAAGAACTGAATATATATGTGTAAGAACTGAATATATATGCGTAAGAACGGAATATATATGTGTAAGAACTGAATAATATGTGTGTATTAACTGAATATATATGCGTCAGAACTGAATATATATGCGTAAGAACTGAATATATATGCGTAACAGCTAAATATATGCGTAAGAACGGAATATATATGCGTAAAAACTGAATATTTATGCGTAAGAACTGAATATATATGCGTAAGAACTGAATATACGCGTAAGAACAGAATATATATGCGTTAGAACTGAATATATATGCATAAGAACTGAATATATATGCGTAAGATCTGAATATATATGCGTAAGAACTGAATATATATGCATAAGAACTGAATATATATGCATAAGAACTGAATATATATGCGTAAAAACGGAATATATGAGTAAGAACTGAATATATGTGTGTAAGAACTGAATATATATGCATAAGAACTGAATATATATATGCGTAAGAACAGAATATATATGCGTAAGAACTGAATATATATGCGTAAGAACTGAATATATATGCGTAAGAAGTGAATATATATATGTAAGAACTGAATATATATGCGTAAGAATTGAATATATATGCATAAGAACTGAATATATATGCGTAAGAAGCGAATATATATGCTTAAGAACTGAATATATGCGTAAGAACTGAATATATATGCATAATAACTGAATATATATGCGTAAGAACTGAATATATATGCGTAAGAACTAAATATATATGCGTAAGAACTGATGTATATGCGTAAGAACGGAATATATATGTGTAGGAACTGAATATATTTGTGTAAGAACTGAATATATATGTGTAAGAACTGAATATATATGCGTAAGAACGGAATATATATGTGTAAGAACTGAATAATATGTGTGTATTAACTGAATATATATGCGTCAGAACTGAATATATATGCGTAAGAACTGAATATATATGCGTAACAGCTAAATATATGCGTAAGAACGGAATATATATGCGTAAAAACTGAATATATATGCGTAAGAACTGAATATATATGCGTAAGAAATGAATATACGCGTAAGAACAGAATATATATGCGTTAGAACTGAATATATATGCATAAGAACTGAATATATATGCGTAAGAACTGAATATATATGCGTAAGAACTGAATATATATGCGTAAGAACTGAATATATATGCATAAGAACTGAATATATATGCGTAAAAACGGAATATATGAGTAAGAACTGAATATATGTGTGTAAGAACTGAATATATATGCATAAGAACTGAATATATATATGCGTAAGAACAGAATATATATGCGTAAGAACTGAATATATATGCGTAAGAACTGTATATATATGCGTAAGAAGTGAATATATATATGTAAGAACTGAATATATATGCGTAAGAACTGAATATATATGCATAAGAACTGAATATATATGCGTAAGAACGATATATATGAGTAAGAACTGAATATATGTGTGTAAGAACTGAATATATATGCATAAGAACTGAATATATATATGCGTAAGAACGGAATATATGAGTAAGAACTGAATATATGTGTGTAAGAACTGAATATATATGCATAAGAACTGAATATATATATGCGTAAGAACAGAATATATATGCGTAAGAACTGAATATATATGCGTAAGAACGGAATATATATGTGTAAGAACTGAATATTTGCGTCAGAACTGAATATATATGTGTAAGAACTGAATATATATGCGTAAGAACGGAATATATATGTGTAGGAACTGAATATATTTGTGTAAGAACTGAATATATATGCGTAAGAACGGAATATATATGTGTAAGAACTGAATAATATGTGTGTATTAACTGAATATATATGCGTCAGAACTGAATATATATGCGTAAGAACTGAATATATATGTGTAAGAACTGAATATATATGCGTAAGAACTAATTATATATGCGTAAGAACTGAATATATATGCGTAAGAACTAAATATATATGCGTAAGAACTGAATATATATGCGTAAGAACGGAATATATATGTGTAGGAACTGAATATATTTGTGTAAGAACTGAAAATATATGTGTAAGAACTGAATATATATGCGTAAGAACGGAATATATATGTGTAAGAACTGAATAATATGTGTGTATTAACTGTATATATATGCGTCAGAACTGAATATATATGCGTAAGAACTGAATATATATGCGTAAGAGCTGAATATACGCTTAAGAACGGAATATATATGCGTAAAAACTGAATATATATGCGTAAGAACTGAATATATATGCGTAAGAACTGAATATATATGCGTAAGAACTGAATATATATGCGTAAGAACTGAATATATATGTGTAGGAACTGAATATAAATGCGTAAGAACGGAATATATATGTGTAAGAACTGAATATATATGTGTGTATTAACTGAATATATATGATTCAGAACTGAATATATATGCGTAAGAACTGAATATATATGCGTAAGAACGGAATATATATGTGTAGGAACTGAATATATTTGTGTAAGAACTGAATATATATGTGTAGGAACTGAATATATTTGTGTAAGAACTGAATATATATGTGTGTATTAACTGAATATATATGCGTCAGAACTGAATATATATGCGTAAGAACTGAATATATATGCGTAAGAGCTGAATATATGCGTAAGAACGGAATATATATGAGTAAAAACTGAATATATATCCGTAAGAACTGAATATATATGCGTAAGAACTGAATATATATGCGTAAGAACTGAATATATATGCGTAAGAACTGAATATATATGTGTAGGAACTGAATATATTTGTGTAAGAACTGAATATATATGTGTAAGAACGGAATACATATGCGTAAGAACGGAATATATATGTGTAAGAACTGAATATATATGTGTGTATTAACTGAATATATATGATTCAGAACTGAATATGTATGCGTAAGAACTGAATATATATGCGTAAGAGCTGAATATATATGCATAAGAACTGAACATATATGCGTAAGAACTGAATATATATGCGTAAGAACTGAATATATATGCGTAAGAATGGAATATATATGCGTAAGAACTGAATATATATGCGTAAGAACTGAATATTTATGCGTAAGAACGGAATATATATGCGTAAGAACGGAATATATATGCGTAAGAACTGAATATATGCGTAAGAACTGAATATATGCGTAAGAACTGAATATATATGTGTAAGAACTGAACATATATGCGTAAGAACTGAATATATATGCATAAGAACTGAATATATATGCATAAGAACTGAACATATATGCGTAAGAACTGAATATATATGCGTAAGAACTGAATATATATGCGTAAGAATGGAATATATATGCGTAAGAACTGAATATATATGCGTAAGAACTGAATATTTATGCGTAAGAACGGAATATATATGCGTAAGAACGGAATATATATGCGTAAGAACTGAA
This sequence comes from Cyrtodaria siliqua, assembly GCA_037043455.1. Lineage (NCBI taxonomy): Eukaryota > Metazoa > Mollusca > Bivalvia > Adapedonta > Hiatellidae > Cyrtodaria > Cyrtodaria siliqua. Next base: position 4,111 of record JAWPHD010025143.1, on the reverse strand, counting down.
TATATGCGTAAGAACTGAATATATGCGTAAGAACTGAATATATATGTGTAAGAACTGAATACATATGTGTTAGAACTGAATATATATGCGAAAGAACTGATAATATATGCGAAAGAACTGAATATATATGCGTAAAAACTGAATATATATGTGTAAGAACTCAATATATGTGTGTAAGAACTGAATATATATGCATAAGAACTGAACATATATGCGTAAGAACTGAATATATATGCGTAAGAAGGGAATATATATGTGTAAGAACGGAATATATATGCGAAAGAACTGATAATATATGCGAAAGAACTGAATATATATGCGTAAAAACTGAATATATATGTTTAAGAACTCAATATATGTGTGTAAGAACTGAATATATATGCATAAGAACTGACCATATATGCGTAAGAACTGAATATATATGCGTAAGAAGTGAATATATATGTGTAAGAACTGAATATATATGTGTAAGAACTGAATATATATGAGTAAGAACTGAATATATATGTGTAAGAACGGAATATATATGTGTAAGAATTGAATATATATGCGTAAGAAATGAATACATATGTGTAAGATATATACGTAAGAACTGAATATATATGCGTAAGAAGTGAATATATATGTGTAAGAACTGATGTATATGTGTTAGAACTGAATATATATGTGTAAGAACTGAATATATATGCGTAAGAACTGAATATATATGCGTAAGAACGGAATATATAAGTGTAAGAACTGAATATATATGTGTAAGAACGGAATATATATGTGTAAGAACTAAATATATATGCGTAAGAACGGAATATATATGTGTAAGAACTGAATATATATGCGTAAGAACTGAATATATGCGTAAGAACTAAATATATGCGTAAGAACTGAATATATATGTGTAAGAATTGAATATATTTGTGTAAGAACTGAGTATATATGTGTAAGAACTGAATATATATGCGTAAGAACGGAATATATATGTGTAAGAACTGAATATATAGTAAGAACTGAATATATATGTGTTAGAACGGAACATATATGCGTATGAACTGAATATATATGCGTAATAACTGAATATATATGCGTAAGAACTGAATATATATGTGTAAGATATATGCGTAAGAACTGAATATATATGTGTAAGAAATGAATATATATGCGCAATAACTGAATATATATGCGTAAGAACTGATATATATGCGTAAGAACTGAACATATATGCGTAAGAACTGAATATATATGCGTAAGAACGCAATATATGTGTAAGAACTGAACATATATGCGTAAGAACTGAATATATATATGTGTAAGAACTGAATATATATGCGTAAGAACGGAATATATATGTGTAGGAACTGAATATATTTGTGTAAGAACTGAATATATATGCGTAAGAACGGAATATATATGTGTAAGAACTGAATATATATGCGTAAGAACGGAATATATATGTGTAAGAACTGAATAATATGTGTGTATTAACTGAATATATATGCGTCAGAACTGAATATATATGCGTAAGAACTGAATATATATGTGTAAGAACTGAATATATATGCGTAAGAACTAATTATATATGCGTAAGAACTGAATATATATGCGTAAGAACTAAATATATATGCGTAAGAACTGAATATATATGCGTAAGAACGGAATATATATGTGTAGGAACTGAATATATTTGTGTAAGAACTGAATATATATGTGTAAGAACTGAATATATATGCGTAAGAACGGAATATATATGTGTAAGAACTGAATAATATGTGTGTATTAACTGAATATATATGCGTCAGAACTGAATATATATGCGTAAGAACTGAATATATATGCGTAAGAGCTGAATATATGCGTAAGAACGGAATATATATGCGTAAGAACTGAATATGTATGCGTAAGAACTGAATATATATGCGTAAGAACTGAATATATATGTGTAGGAACTGAATATAAATGCGTAAGAACGGAATATATATGTGTAAGAACTGAATATATATGTGTGTATTAACTGAATATATATGATTCAGAACTGAATATATATGCGTAAGAACTGAATATATATGCGTAAGAACGGAATATATATGTGTAGGAACTGAATATATTTGTGTAAGAACTGAATATATATGTGTAGGAACTGAATATATTTGTGTAAGATCTGAATATATATGTGTAAGAACTGAATAATATGTGTGTATTAACTGAATATATATGCGTCAGAACTGAATATATATGCGTAAGAACTGAATATATATGCGTAAGAGCTGAATATATGCGTAAGAACGGAATATATATGCGTAAAAACTGAATATATATCCGTAAGAACTGAATATATATGCGTAAGAACTGAATATATATGCGTAAGAACTGAATATATATGCGTAAGAACTGAATATATATGTGTAGGAACTGAATATATTTGTGTAAGAACTGAATATATATGCGTAAGAAAGGAATACATATGCGTAAGAACGGAATATATATGTGTAAGAACTGAATATATATGTGTGTATTAACTGAATATATATGATTCAGAACTGAATATGTATGCGTAAGAACTGAATATATATGCGTAAGAGCTGAATATATCCGTAAGAACGGAATATATATGCGTAAAAACTGAATATATATGCGTAAGAACTGAATATATATGCATAAGAACTGAATATATATGCGTAAGAACTGAATATATATGCGTAAGAGCTGAATATATATGCGAAAGAACTGAATATATATGCGTAAGTACTGAATATATATGCGTAAGAACTGAATATATATGTGTAAGAACTGAATATATATGCATAAGAACTGAATATATATGCGTAAGAGCTGTATATATGCGTAAGAACGGAATATATATGCGTAAGATCTGAATATATATGCGTAAGAACTGAATATATATGCGTAAGAACTGAATATATATGCGTAAGAACTGAATATAAATGCGTAAGATCTGAATATATATGCGTCAGAACTGAACATATATGCGTAAGAACTGAATATATATGCATAAGAACTGAATATATATGCATAAGAACTGAATATATATGCGTAAGAACTGAATATATATGCGTAAGAACTGAATATATATGCGTAAGAAGTGAATATATATGCGTAAGAACTGAATATATATGCGTAAGAACTGAATATTTATGCGTAAGAACGGAATATATATGCGTAAGAACGGAATATATATGCGTAAGAACTGAATATATGCGTAAGAACTGAATATATGCGTAAGAACTGAATATATATGTGTAAGAACTGAATACATATGTGTTAGAACGGAACATATATGCGTATGAACTGAATATATATGCGTAAGAACTGAATATATATGCGTAAGAACTGAATATATATGTGTAAGATATATGCGTAAGAACTGAATATATATGTGTAAGAAATGAATATATATGCGCAAGAATTAAATATATATGCGTAAGAACTGAATATATATGCGTAAGAACGGAATATATATGTGTAGGAACTGAATATATTTGTGTCAGAACTGAATATATATGTGTTAGAACGGAACATATATGCGTATGAACTGAATATATATGCGTAAGAACTGAATATATATGCGTAAGAACTGAATATATATGTGTAAGATATATGCGTAAGAACTGAATATATATGTGTAAGAAATGAATATATATGCGCAAGAACTAAATATATATGCGTAAGAACTGAATATATATGCGTAAGAACGGAATATATATGTGTAGGAACTGAATATATTTGTGTCAGAACTGAATATATATGTGTAAGAACTGAATATATATGCGTAAGAACGGAATATATATGTGTAAGAACTGAATAATATGTGTGTATTAACTGAATATATATGCGTCAGAACTGAATATATATGCGTAAGAACTGAATATATATGCGTAAGAGCTGAATATATGCGTAACAACGGAATATATATGCGTAAAAACTGAATATATACGCGTAAGAACTGAATATATATGCGTAAGAACTGAATATATATGCGTAAGAACTGAATATATATGCTTAATAACTGAATATATATGCGTAAAAACGGAATATATATGCGTAAGAACGGAATATATATGTGTAGGAACTGAATATATTTGTGTAAGAACTGAATATA
>JAWPHD010025142.1:0-17135 GCA_037043455.1 Cyrtodaria siliqua | reverse complement strand
ATATCATTTTGCACTTGGGACACAATTTTAATTGTTCTGGTTTTAAATGTTGAAGTTATCATGATGTTTGGAATTTAAAAATGTTCTTGCAACACAATAATACATATTTTGGCTTTTTATATATTTTTTAAATAATTGAATTGAATTGAATGTTGTTTAACGGCTCATCAACACAATATAGGTTATTTAGAGCCGCCCCAGAGAGAGGGGAAGGATACATAGGAATCCGGGAACCGTGCCCTACTCTTATATCGAATAGATTCCTATGGTTCTTTAACGTGCTCGCAGGATAGACCGATACATGGGACCGTTTACGTCCCCATCCGATGGACGAGGCTAAGCTAGGGAAAGTGTCTTGCCCAAGAACACACCGACGAAACTCAGTGGCACCATGGAGGATTGAACCCGGGGCCTCCGGTTACAAATCCGCCGTGCTACCGATTGAAAAAATAAGGTTCCACTAAAAGTTTTATACATGTACTTAGCAAAATAACTTGTTAAGTGGTCCTTTGACATAAAATCCACATTTTACTTGAGTACATTTTACTTGAGTAATAAGTAACATACAAGAAATAACAACCATCTGTATAAAGTTTAAGCTTTGTGATGAAGTTTTGGCGAACGGAGATAAAGCAGATCGGAATGGAAAAGTTTGTCGTGATCTTATGGCGAATAAAGAAACGGCAAATCTGAATTGAAAAGTTTGTGGCGATGTTACGGCGTGCAATAAAAAAAATCGGAATGGTAAAGTTTGTCGCAATGTTGTGGCGAACAACAAAACAGGTCACCTACCAGAATAATATAGGCCAGCCACCTCAAAACATGTCACCCATCATTTGTATATAGACCAACCACTTCAAAACAGGTCAACTACCAGGATAATAAGACCAACCACTTCAAAACAGGTCACCTACCAGAATAATATAGGCCAGCCACCTCAAAACATGTCACCCATCATTTGTATATAGACCAGCCCCTTCAAAACAGGTCACCTACCAGAATGATATAGACCAACCACTTCAAAACAGGTCACCTACCAGAATAATATAAGCCAGCCAACCCAGACGTGTCACCCATCATTTGTATATAGACCAGCCACTTCAAAACAGGTCACCTACCAGAATAATATAGACCAACCACTTCAAAACAGGTCATCTACCAGAATAATATAGGCCAGCCACCTCAAAACATGTCACCCATCATTTGTATATAGACCAACCACTTCAAAACAGGTCACCTACCAGAATAATATAGGCCAGCCACCTCAAAACATGTCACTCATCATTTGTATATAGACCAACCACTTCAAAACAGGTCACCTACCAGAATAATATAGACCAACCACTTCAAAACAGGTCACCTACCAGAATAATATAGACCAACCACTTTAAAACAGGTCACCTACCAGAATAATATAGACCAACCACTTTAAAACATGTCACTCATCATTTGTATATAGACCAACCACTTCAAAACAGGTCACCTACCAGAATAATATAGACCAACCACTTCAAAACAGGTCACCTACCAGAATAATATAGACCAACCACTTTAAAACAGGTCACCTACCAGAATAATATAGGCCAGCCACCTCAAAACATGTCAACCATCTTTCATTGGTGCCCCCCCCCTCCCCCCCCGGGCAATTTTAGTGCAAACCCGGGCACCTAGGTAGAATCACCGACATCCGCAAGCCAGCTGGATAGCTTCCTCACAAAGATTCCTAGCCCAATGATGGATCGAACCAACATCGGTGATGGCCAAGTGATTTCAAGTTAGAGACTTAACCACTCGGCCACGGACACCCCTATTTTTCAAGAGGAAAATTGGTATAAATAGTAAAAGAGATAAGCCTAATAATAACCGGCATGTTATAGATATTGCTATGTTGGTTGAAAGGAATAATCAGTATAGAACGGACAAGCGGCACCGGTGTCGATGCAGAGGCTTGTCTGTCACACACCTTGACGAAAAACTTTACATCGACATATAAAACTTTAACCAAATAGTTCAGTACGAAAGTGAGCTAGAGTACCTGGCTCTATGATACTGGCTCTACGATACTTTATGATGCCGTAGATATATGTGCCGGTTCTATTCTCTATGTGAAGTAGTGGTGGTGGTGTTCTAAGGTTTAGAGTCCCTCTACCATATGAACCCCGGGAAGTAGTTTCCGAGATATATGCTTACATACAAAGATGCAGACGACAATCAAGTGGTGACAATACCTCATCTCTTTGTTGTAACTAGAAGGGCGTTCCACGGGGAACACTTGTGCCGCCTGTCAGCAAGTACAATCTAACTATAAAGTTTGAAAACAGGGGATATAATCCTTCGTGAATAATGGAGCAGTTTTTTTAAGTGTTGAAGTTTATGAAAAGGGGCATACATTTGCGTTGGATAATTGGTAAGGCAGAACTGTATGTTTCATGACCACAGGTCAATGATTTGCCAAATTATGAGCTAGGTTCGATTGCAGGTTAAACTTTTATGAAAACTGAATGAAAGTCAGAGTTATTGGGCATGTATGACGACATTCCTTTTGTTAAGGTGAAGGTGTGTGTGAAGTTTCATGAACATGGGTCAAATACTTTTCAAGTTATGAGCTTGGTTAGATGGGAAAGTTTTCTATATAAACCGATACACGATAACTTGTAGTTCAATCCATTTGCATATGTTTCTATGAATAGTGTGATGCTGAATTGATGTATTGTAACATATCTGCAAAAAATATTATTCAACTAAAACACGATAGTAAATAGATCATTGTACGGTATTGGAAAACATGTTCCTTCGTTTAATTCTAGAAATGACCCAGTAACAACCTCTCACAAAACTCTGACAAAGCTGATCCACGACACACCGAACGCTTCGTTACATTGAGGTAGACGAATCACGAACATTCAAATGCTAGGAGTTGATGCACTATTTTCAAACAAGATTTATTTACAGGGGCTCTGAAAAACTTGAAAAAAGCTGGAAGAATTATCAAAATGCCATGAAAAATAAAGGAGATATTACCTATTGAAAATGTGCAAAGAACAATAAATGGAGGCGGCCATCTTGGAACGATGACATCATCGAGCCTTTTTATCATATATGGAATATTGACCAAATATATACTAAAGCGAAAAAATCAATGCAAACGGATTAAAAAATAAATACATGTATACAGATGTAAAATGTATCAATTGTATATTAATTTTATATTTGCAGTGCTTTTCTTCGCTTTCACATTTTCTCAATATGCAATATATGGTAAAAAGGCGTGATGACGTCATCGTTCAAAGATATCCGCTTCCATTTGTTTCTTTGCATATTTTCAATAGGTCATATCTACTTTATTTGTCATGGCATTTTGATAATTCTTCCAGCTTTTTCCAAGTTTTTCAGAGCCCTTTAAAATAAACCTGGTTTCAAAATAGTGCATCAACCCCTTTAGAGAAGAGGCAGCAACATCATACTCTTCTTGTTACACGGGTGCAGATGCCGCTTTTTAATCTTCTTGTTACACAGGTATTATTTTTTCTCACCATTATCCGGGGATGGTAAAGTAACGCATTGCTAATCTCCGGGGATGGTAAAGCAAAGTATTGCTTATCTCCGGTATTGCTAATCTCCAGGGACGGTAGAGAAGCACTGCTAATCTCCGGGGATGGTAAAGCAAAGCATTGCTAATCTCCCGGGGATGGTAAAGTAAAGCATTGCTAATCTCCCGAGGATGGTAAAGTAAAGCATTGCTAATCTCCGGGGATGGTAAAGCAAAGCATTGCTAATCTCCCGGGGATGGTAAAGCAACGCATTGCTTATCTCCGGGGATGGTAAAGCAAAGCATTGCTATCTCCGGGGATGGTAAAGCAAAGCATTGATGGTAAAGTAAAGCATTGCTAATCTCCCGAGGATGGTAAAGTAAAGCATTGCTAATCTCCGGGGATGGTAAAGCAAAGCATTGCTAATCTCCCGGGGATGGTAAAGCAACGCATTGCTAATCTCCGGGGATGGCATTAGGAGATGGTAAAGCAAAGCATTGCTAATCTCCGGGGATGGTACAGCAAAGCATTTCTAATCTCCGGGGATGGTAAAGCAAAGCATTGATAATCTCCGGGGATGGTAAAGCAAAGTATTGCTAATCCCCGGGGATGGTAAAGCAAAGTATTGCTAATCCCCGGGGATGGTAAAGCAAAGTATTGCTTATCTCCGGTATTGCTAATCTCCAGGGATGGTTAGAAAAGCATTGCTAATCTCCGGCGATGGTAAAGAAAAGCATTGCCATCAGTTAGAGCATGACGTGGAAAACAACAACACATGTATGCAATGAATTCTTTATTTTATGTATTTTCTTTTATAAACTGGATACATATACTCAGTTGCAAAAGAAAGCGGACACTGTTTTATTTAGATTTAATTGTATAAAAAAAAAAAGGAATTAAATTGACAAATTCCAAAATGAATATGCCATGTTTGGTACCAATGTTTTTTATCATTCCATTGCCAATATCATGTTATTTGTTTTGCAAAAGATCGAATCATTAAGGAACTGTCGCTTAATAAAGAGGATAGGGTATAAAGTAAAATTTTCAAAGTGTCCAGTTTCTTTTGCAACTGAGTATATATTCTCATAATATTCTTCAATATTATATTCTGATAACTGGTATAAAACGTCATGCGATTCAAATGGCGATTGTAGTTAGTGTACATCATTATGTGTTTTAACTGTTTCTTTTATCTTGAAAGTAAAACTATTATTTATTTATATGTCATAAACAATGATGGTTATTCAAGTTCACATAAATAAGTTATTTATTTAATGTCTGAGGCCTATTGATTAAATCAATTGATTTTTATTTTTATGTATGATTAGTGTCTATGAGATAAACCGTAAGTAAATGCTCGTATATTTATTTCTGCATTGGTTGTCGTCCATCTTTGTCCAGAGTGAGGTAAGAGATGATTTAATACTTGATAAAAATTACGAAACCACCATCTGTGATCTGACGATCGACAGCGATGCAACGAATATCTTTCTACGGAAATGCTGGTCAGACCAATACGAACTGCATCATTGCACCGCTGTAACCGCATGATGTATTGCCATTATTTGCACGAGCACGAGTCTTCACATTTGCACGAGGCTGGCCCAGTGCATCCATGCCCGCACGCGCAAGAGTCTGAAAATAAAACAGCAACTTAAGTCATGGACAAAAAAAAAACACGGTGTCGTCAGTTCATTATTACAGTCTACCGACACGTTCACCGAATGTAGTATTGACCCTTTCGCTGCCACAGTCGAAACATTGATCTACGACCAGTGTAGGCCCAGATCAGTATGCACATTATGCGCAGGCTGATCGGGGTTTACACTGTTCGTCACTCAGTAAGAAGGTTTTCCATAACACTTTATATATAACATATTTCCGGAAGGGTTGAATTCAAATTTTAGCAAACAACATTTGAATTTGGCGGCGAAAGGGTTAAGACATACAACACACTCCCGCCACTTTTCAAGGAGCTTGCCTCCAGACTGGGTAAAAAATCTCGGATTATTCTGAAATTGTAATGTAATACAGAAGAGAGAACTTATAAAACATACATACTGTAAAGTGGATCCCTTGGAATCAACAAACCAGAGATTGAGAGAAGTAGCAGACGTTTTACCGAGTCAAGTGTTTTATCTACAATTGGCTACATGGGAGTCATTTGACACACTCAGGCAAAAAACAATGCGTCAAAATCCAAACTTATGCGTCACACTGAAACTGGTGATCAATTATCACAATTTAAAAAAAATATTATGTTCATTTTTTATTGTTTTAATTAAACAAAATACCTTTCAAAATATTTTATGTAGCCAATTGAAGATAAAACACTGGACCAACTAAGTCTTATTTTATTTTCATACAAAAAAAACAACCGAGTTTTTCAGTTTGGCCTCTGTGCACACAAGTAAATGTACGAATGCCGTGTTATTCTCACGCAACTGTGAATTTCTAACGACTACACCGTTAAGATTATAGAACGCAATCTATGGAAATAAGTGTTGACCGTGCACGCATGGCAGAACATAAATCCTCCAAATTTAATTCATCGCATTCTTTTTCAAAACGTAGCCAGCTGTACGTTCTCAACCATTGCGGGACGAAATTACGTTTTATCTTGCGGGTTACCATTACCTCGTCCTTTGCTGATTGGGACTCGACATTATTGTTGTTGTCATCATTGAAGGTTGGAGGCAAACGCGGTCCATTAACTGTAATTTTGTTTGTTTTAAATCTGCTTTTGATTTTTTGACATTTTGCGTAGAACGCCAACATCATCTCGGAACAACTCATTTGATTGGACATTCATACAATTCAGCCAATGAAAATCGTTGTTTGGCGACAAGTGCGCGTTAATTACACTTATATCGTGAAAATCGCTTATGACAAGTTTATTTTACGGCTCCTTTTTCGGCTGCGTCAATGTACGTTTTCGGCAACAATATTTGTGCGTCAAATCGGAAAATACTGCAACACTGCGAGTGTGTTTGTGAGAGATACTATCAGGTGCAACACCTATCAGTTTAAATAAAGTAAAACTGTATAATTCGGGGGCATAGTGACGATATTTTGTACCATTTAATCATTTCGTAAACCGAGTGAATCATTTCGTAAACCGAGTGACTTGTTTTCATGGCTTTTTATCAATAACATGCGTAGGCCTGCTGATTTTGTGAAAAAGAAGCGCGAGAGTCCAAACTGGGAAAAAGACGTGATTTTTCAATGTTTAGGTGAATGTTTTTTATTTTTTCCAATTAAACTATTTTACATATAATATCGATCAGGTTTTAGAAGTTAGTTATTTTAACATACAAAATATGCAACGTGATTTTATTTAAAAAAAAATCTTTGTTTAACCCCCGAACTGGGGGGAAAAAAGTTGAGGTTTTTGCAATTGGGAATTGGCCGAATTTCAGCCGCACTTCAATAGATTAAAAAGCCCCCCCCCCCCCCGTTGATTTTCGTGCTTTGTTTACATGAGTAACACAAACTTCGTTTAATTATATAACAGGATATATATATACAACAACATTATACAACACTTGTCCGGAGATATTTTCTCTCCACGCAAAGTCTAGGAAATATCAATTTTGAAAATAATCTGGAGGCATGCCTCTTTAAAAAAAAATAAGTCTCAGCTTGATGAATGACATAAACGTATAACAGTTACTCTCCAATATCAGCTAATTTTCATGGACACAAATCAATGTTAAAGATTCAGAGAAAATGGCATTATTAAAACACAAACGAAGACAGTGTTTACTTCCCCTTAAATGTCTTTAGATTAGGTATAAAGAAATCGTATTTTTCTGATTTAGTTCTATTTTTTTTACATGATTGATAGTACCGTATTTGAAAATGTTCTTTCCATTTACAATTGTATAAATTCATACAATAACTGGTTAACTTTGGCAGCCGAATAACTAACGTCAGATCAAACTTGCCTTATCATGTTGCTAAATAAGCAATCAAGGCGCGTTATCTTCCGTTTAGATAACACAATCATGAGCCCACGACACTTAACTGTACTTTATGTGCAGGAGAGGTTACATCAATTTTTTTGGTTTTACACTGAAATGCACTGCACCTAATCAATTTGTGTTGTTTTTACACTGAAATGCACTACAGGCACTTGTGAGATGCTAAATCAATTTGTATTGGGCTTTACACCGAAATGCACTGCACTTGTGAGACGTTAAATCAATTTGTACTGGGCTTTACACCAAAATGCACTGTACTGATGAGATGTGAAATAAATTGATATTGGGCTTTACACTGAAATACACTGTATTTGTGAGATGTTAAATCAACTTGTATTGGCTTTACATTGAAATGCACTGCACTTGCGAGGTTAAATCAATTTATATTGGGTTACACCAAAATTCACTGCACTTGAGAGATGTTAAATCAATTTGTATTGGGCTTTACACTGAAATGCACTGTACTTGTGAGATGTTAAATCAATTTGTATTGGGTTACACCAACATTCACTGTACTTGTGAGATGTTAAATCAATTTGTATTGGGTTACACCAAAATTCACTGTACTTGTAAGATGTTAAATCAATTTGTAAATGGACTTTACATCGAAATGCACTGCACTGGTTAGGTGTTAAATCCATGTGTAAAGATACGTACCTCCGCATGAGCATTTGACCTTACACCCGTAGTATTTACAGGCGTCCCCGCAATTGCATTTGCAGCCTACACCACAGCTGTCTGAGCACACACAGTTGCCGGCTGGAATGACAAGGAATCAATATGTACTCAATTAGTTCTCAACATAAAAAATGAAGTTATGCAAGATTTCTGGATATCATCATCTATGGGAGGCATTTGTAAGTTAAAGGGACATATGAAAATCTGTATCAAGCATTGAAATTAGCATACCAATGTATTTATCCAAAATTATTTCGAGTTTGATACGTTGGAAATTAAAACTACGATAAGCTAGGAATAAAATGCTGCCCAGCCGTTTATTCCTGCCGGAGAACTACGAGTTTTTACGATTTTATCGGACATGCGCAATGCCATTCAGTTGAACGAAAACAAACTACTCGGGGCAGTTCCGATAGTAAACGAATCGATCGAAACTCGTCGCCAATCCGACGAGGCAGTTCCGATTGTAAACGAATAAGATCGGAAAATCTACATAATAGGCTTGTCTAAAACAATTACGAATACAATTTCAAAAATCCGATCTTTTCTATCCTGTTTTTCCCCAGCAAAACGCATATTACATTGGGTGAAATTATTGCCATAGGTAGAGCATCTTTAAATGAAATGGTCCAGAATTTTGTTAAGATTTAACAAAATAATTTGATACCTCATACACATAGTTACGTTGTTTTGTCTAGAATGAAATCCCCTCTGAAATTTGATGTAGCGTTTTTATTTCTCGCCAGTGTATTCTTATAATTAATATTTATGATTGAACAAATGCAGGTTATGCAGAAAAACTAACAGGACGCCATGTTTAAACAAAAGAAGGAAAAGACGATTGCTGTGTGTCCCGAAAGTTGGTGTTTTGTATTGAATTAAATGTACCAACGACAAGATTAAAGACGGCTCTGCTCACACGTTTAACACATCTAATGTAATGCATGTTAGTGAATAGATATTTTAATTACGTTTATAATGTAAATAATAAGAACAGGCACATAGTTTGAAACATGTATATGTCCGAGCAAATCCAAAACATTGAAAGAGCGCTTTATCGCTGTTTTAGCATTTCAAACACTATATATATAAATATACGGTCACAAAAGTAAATACTGATCCGCACATGTGGCTCCAGCTGCAATAGTTCATCCACCTCAAGGCTGGATAAAAACCAGTTATGTTCTGTTCTAACATGACGCATTGCGGGGAATGGACACGCATAGCCATATGAACAAGCAAATAATATGAAGACGGAAAGAAATCAAACTGGCACTTTTTAAATGATCCCACAATCCTCCGCAATTTTGTGTGCATGCGTTGCATTTAGACAAATTATGGAGTGTATTTTTCAATGATTAAGACAATATCCATGCTAGGGCCTAAAAAAAAAAATAGTGTGGTTCTGGTAACATGTTCAAAATTGGTAGGTAGGGTAGGTCGGATTTTTTTTTTTTAAGGATTTTTTTTTATGAACCCAAAGAAGATGCACTGAATTATTATTATTATTTTTTTTTCGAAATGGACCAAAAAAACGTCGGAGTCAGCGGGTATTCGTAGGTAGGGTCGGGTGACCCGAACCACACACTTTTTTTTAGGCCTAGGTTGAGAAAGAATTGGCTCAAACGTAATGATTCACAAAATACCTTTTTAGTAAAGATTCACAGATTACTATTTAAAGGCATTTGCTGTAGTTTTTCATGCGCAGCTTTTTTGGGCGACTTATAGATAGATCTACAAATGAAGTTAGAAAATTATTGTAATATAAATAATCACTTAATATTGTAATATAAATATTCACTTACTCTCGATGCAGTTGCATGGATCACTCATATCTGATGGTAGTTGGTTGTCAGGCTTTACTCGAATAAATAACAGGTCTCGACTGTTCGCTGCGCACAACGTGAATGAGGTGTCACTAGTGCAACGAAGGGTATTTCTGCACACAGCGAAGGTCGTGCCGTGCGAATTCTTTCGTTCCGTGTGCAAAATTGATTTTCCCGCCTTAAGGTCAGGTAAATCTGATTTTCCCGCCTTAAGGTCAGGTAAATCGTACAAAGTGACGACATTAGGGCCGCGTTCGTCAGTGCTATCTATCTATCTATATATGTATATACTGCATCACCCTCTTTCGAAGATTATGTGCAGGTGCGCGTCTGTGCAGTGTGAGTAAGATAAAAGTGGTAAAAGACGTCTTAAAAACAGGTGAAGGTGAAATAAAGATAATAGGGTTAACTGTTAAAAGTCTGAGCAAGACAAAGTGATTTTTAAAAGATAAAAACTGCGTTTCTTGTTTAAGTCATGGAGTGGGAGACGGTAGTATTTCTGCACACAGCGAATCTTCCGTTCCGTGTGCAAAATTGATTTTCCCGCGTTAAGGTCATTGTGGCCGCCAGGTTCGCTGCGCTTCTGCTCTGTGTACTTCAGCGCGAGGCATGTCGGGATTGAACTACTTTCACAATGGCGGCGTTAGAAGGTTTTGTAATTTCGCGACCAGTGATTTTTCAATTTTTTTCCTAAATTTACAAGGTAATTTGTTTCAAAATGGCATTTGCCTATAAACCGATACTTGCTATGCCTGTCAAGGAGGTAAAGTCATGTCTAGCATGTGATAAAAGTACGTCAGGACATGTACGAAGCTTAAAAAATGTAGCCATGCGAACCATATTGACTGCATTATGCATATATGATGATTTACTGTCAGTTTTGAATGTACAATTGTCCAAGGATATGCCAAACATTTTTATATGTGATACCTGTTTACCGTTTAGAAAGTCGTCGAAATGAGAGCCGTCAGAGAAGTCTGATAAACCAGGAACGTGTATGAAGGGACTGGTCTCCCACTTTTAAACCCGAATAACTTGTCTTCCGTTACCGCCATTTTGGAAATTTACTGCAAATGCGAAGAATATAGAGACAAATCAAGTTAAGAAAATCGGCTAACATCGATGCAATATTAATAATTATAGGTTAATCCTTAGTGAAATCTTAAACATAAACTGTTTCTCTTTAATTGTATGTAATTTTGTTTTTGAATCGATATCGATTTAGGTGTAAATTGACGGGAGTTTGTTAGCTAGTAACGGGTTCTTTTGTTTACATTACCATGTAATGGCGTCTGAAATCGCTGAAGTGTCAAAGTGTTACACATCTATAGGTACCTTTACAAGCGATATACTACAATATTTTAACGATATTTTGATGAAACAGGGTTTAAATTAAAGTTGGCGTTGATTCATATTTCTGTAAACAGTTAACTTGACTCTTTTTTAGTCCGATGAAAATACAAGTTTTTGTTAAAAACGTACGAAACAAGATGGCAACAAATATTGCAAGTGTGATATAATACACCTTTCATGCACTTATATTAAATACCTTTTTTCTATTTATTTCTGGCAAATGAATGCTGGTGTAGTAAAGATATGTCTAAATGAGGTTTTGATGGGTTGCATTGGTTTTATATGGGGAAAAAACGATCACCAATTTTCTGTAATTAATTGATTCTTGTTATCTTCTGATTCTTTTCAGAAACCTTGAATTAAGGCAATCAAGTTTATTTGATGAAATAAACGTGGTCTAAACTCGAGGTATATCACCGCTAATTGCGAAACGGGATATAATTATTTAATTAAAGAATAATTCTAAGCTGTCTTTTTGAAAAGTGAATTTCTTATAGCCTTTGTTTATGATATAAAGTTTATTGAAACTGGAAACATACTGAAAATACAAACTTCTGTAGACGGACGTCTTATGTCACCGGATAGATACGACAAGGGATAGCATTAATCCATTTCATTAAAGATTAGATGTATTTTTCGATTGAGAAGATAATGTTTTTTGTATGGCTAGATCGACAAATCCCTATCCTTTTTATTGATACAGAAATTATTAAAATTGGTAGAACATTGAAAATACGACAGTTTTAGTTGCACCACTCGACGCTCTTTTGACGGGAAATAGGCGACAAAGGAGTAAACAAAAAACGTTTCAACTAAGATCTGTTCTCTTTTTCGGTCTATAACATCTAAGATTTTACATGGTTGAATATATGAAAGTATGACCGTTTTATTCATTTAACAATTATTAAAATGGGCAAACTATTGAAACTACGAGAGCTTTTCTAGTTGCAACCAATCGACGCTTCTGTGACGGGAATACGTGACAAAAAGGGAAAACACATGTTTCAACTAAAGTTCTGTTCTCTTTTTCGGTTTATAATATCTATTTGTTTTACATGGTAGAATAGATTAAACTATAACCTTTTTATTGATATACAAAATATTAAAATGGGTAAAATATTGAAACTACGAGAGCTTTTCTAGTTGCAACCAATCGACGCTTCTGTGACGGGAATACGTGACAAAAAGGGAAAACACATGTTTCAACTAAAGTTCTGTTCTCTTTTTCGGTTTATAATATCTATTTGTTTTACATGGTCGAATAGATTAAACTATAACCTTTTTATTGATATACAAAATATTAAAATGGGTAAAATATTGAAACTACGAGAGCTTTTTTAGTTGCAACCACTCGACGCTTTTGTGACGGGAATACGGGACAAAAAAAGGGAAAACCCATGTTTCAACTAAAGATCTGTTCTCTTTATCGGTCTCTATAAATTATTATTTTTAGATTGTTGGATAGATTAACCTTCAACCCTTTTATTGATATATAATATATTAAAATCGGTAAGATATTAAAACTACGAAAGCTTTTTTAGTTGCAGTAAGTAGCTAATATTCTACGGTAATATACGATAGTTTCTACGGTATTATACGATAGTACACGCTACGTCCGGCTTATCGAGACGCAATAAACATGCTAAAGGTAAAAATCGATAGGAAGACCAGGGCTGTACAAATCCTATAGCCCGACGCCCGGGACTAGTCCAAAACCAAAGTCTGGCGTGTCACTTTTTCAAAGATTTCAGTCCCGGACTAGTCCAATTTAAAAAAAATAAATTAAAAAATTAAAAAATTCGGGCATGTCACTGTTTGAAAGATTTCAGTCCCAGATTTGTCCACGTCATAAAAATACTCCAGCACACTTCTCAACGTAATCCTTTAATTGCACTCGCTTATGTAATGCAATAAGCATCCACAGCGGCGATCAGCGTTTACCCCGGGCAATTTTAGCAACAATCAACCATGCCGGAAGTCCTGCCTCCAAATTACTTTAATTGACAGTCGGCATTGTCGCATAATCCAATCAATTGACCTGATCTATTTTAATCCAGACCCGCTAGCCAATGAAACGAATACTACAGGTAAATCACATGTTCGTCACGTGATTACCTGTTCAACCAAGGTGAGCTGAAAATGGCGATACATGGAAACAATAACACTTAACACGTTGAAGAGTAAATAAGGATTGTTTCCTTTACTGTGTATAATGAATTATAATGAGTATGCAAGACGCAGTTTTAACATATTGAGAAATCGAAAGTATTCAGGACTTGTGTGTATTTTTTGGGACTAGTCACTTTTGACAGGGTGACTAGTCCCGGCCTAGTGGCTAAAAAAATTATTTGTACAGCCCTGAAGACAAGCTAAATCTTGATTTATCGATAAACCACTGGCGTTGCGAGTCCCCTCTATTAAACGTTCCTGGATAAACCTAGTGCTTATTTACTCCCACTGCTACATGTACAGGCAGGGAGTACGTTATAGGTCACATACCACTATTGTTTTGGGGCTACTGATTGGCTGAAAAAGTATAGGGTGTATTAGGGTATATCTTTTTCGAAAGAGCTATTTTCTGATTGGGTAGAATTGCCTTAATCATAACTGATGTACATAAAATGTCAAAATAATATGTGTTATTTTGTGTAGGTGAAAAAAAAAAAAAGTGTATTTGTTCTTGCATCTGGGCTATTTTATTGAGAAAATTACAGGTATAGTAAATTGTCAGAAATTCACATTTATTTGCTGCGAGCCAGACGGTCATCACCTTCATCAAACCGAAAGTAGGTGAAAGCATTACAAAAGCCCCAATTATTTTCACTTTTTTAAGTGTGTCTAGGATAGTTCTTGGAAATAAAGTAGCCTAAAAGGTTCCCTTGGGTATGTAAAATGTGTTTTAGGGCCAAAAGGCTATAATAATGTAACCCTATGTAAAATGCAATAGTGGTATATGACCTATAGGGAGGAGAAACGGGCTCGTTTTGCCGATTTATGCTCCGTGAAAATTACTACTTCCGGTTGTTTCGCGAGTGTGTGAAAAACAGCAAATTCTTATAAATTATAACACCTACAAACTCAATAAAGGTGCTAAATGTAAACTAATCCGAGCCTTCTCTGACCTTACCAGCCCTTTTTACGATTTTTGATATTTCATCTGGCTGTGTAAAAGCCGCAAAAAAAAAAAGAAGGCTTTTAGGGTCAGAGAAGGCTCGGATTAAATGTAAACATATGTATTATTTATTCACATTGTGTCCTCTGATACAGAGCGTGTATTTGTTTGCATGTTTAAAAGCTCATTTTATCAGACGGTTCCGTGTAACAAAGATGGCGCCACTCTGCGCCAAATAAAAAATGGTGACAGTGTATTGCTATTGAAAACGAGATACGAGACTACGGGTTATTTAGGCATTAATAATAACAAAAAGTGAATAGTAAACATATTTATCTTTGTCAAGAAGGTAATTTCATGATGGTGATTATAAGACAAAGCCTAAAAAGAGGTGATGACAATGTGCCTTTTGAGATATCAGCTAAATTTTTAATTTTATAGAATTAAAAATGGTGTGGAGCTAGTGCAAACGAGATACGAAGTATGGGTTATATTAGGCATAAATAATAACAAAAAGTAAATAGTAGACATATTTATCTTTGTCAAGATTGTAATTTCGTGATGTTGATTATAACAGAAAGCCTAAAAAGGGGCTGTAAAAACTGCCTAATTTGAGATGTTGGCTGAAATTTTAACTTTTCAAATGTAACGCGCTTACGATCGATTTACCTGTATCGATAAAATAGTAAATGGCGGCGTTCTAGCGCGACAACATAAATCGATAAACTAGAGCGTTTATGAAACCGTTTCTCCTCCCTATAACGTACTCCCTGGTACAGGCTATGCTCTCTCATCTATATACCGGTGTACTTGTCATAAAATGCATCCAGTTGAAAGCGAAAATATGTGTGATAGGATGATAAAATAATCTAATATGAAATAGGAAGAGCACAGTTTATGTCTGATATATGCAGCATGTGCAAGTCTAACGTCATGACCCCTATTATCGTGGTATTCCCATTATCGTGGTACGTCATTACACGCGTTATTTATGATATATGACGATGATTGACGTCACAGCTCGTGAGCTATTTTTACCAGAAGGGAAACACAGTTGGGATATAAAAGTTAAATCAACTGCATCAGTTTTCCTAAAGTACTAAAAAAAGTAAAAAACTGTTAAAGAACAACTATTTTTAAGTTTGGACAATGTTTCTACCTCATATATATCCCCATAACAAAGTTACTTCGTGTTTACATTCATCCATCTGTTGTCCAATAATTCAGACGCTGCTCCTGTTCGGATTATTCCTTTCTTCTGAAGGGGTATTCATAAAAAGGCATTGTGTAGCACATACCATACTTCTATAATTGGATCATTTTTCGACTTGCCACGATAATGGGGACACTCTATAGGGGTCGAATTTCACAAATTCAGCCACTAGCTAAAAATATCCAGTGACTAAAATCGGTTCTCACTAGCATTTTTATTCAAGTAATATCGGGATGTAAATTCTGTTGAATAACACATTAATTAACAATAAGTAATATCAAATTTACGTACTGACGATTGGCGGTCGCTTGCGTGGACACGGCAACACTCGCACCATATCTCTGTGCAGACGTTATTGTTAATAACCTTCACCAGCGTAATATTGAGTTCTCTCTTCCATCGCGATACTGTTTTTAGTGACGCTGTGACGGCTACTGTTTGTCTCGGTGCCGTCGTTGCAACTGTCATACTATTTACTCCGCCTTCGCTCGACTCCATCTCGTCATTTAACAAAGTGATTTTGCGAGCAGACGATTCTGTCATGATAACTGATTGTGTAAAGTCCCGAGTTATCTTACCGGAAGTTGATATCAATTCATAACGTATAGATGCTTGCACTAGTCTTGTTTACTGGATAAGCGTCAAGCTGATACAGACTGCATTTACTTATTTTCGTTTGACAATGAAGTTACGCAAATAATCATGTGAAACTGGAGAGTGGTTTGACTACATATTATGTCGTCGGACCATTTGTTGGTTCTGTCAGTCTTCGTGGGTGATATTCAATCAAGTGTGTGCTATTTTTTTCTACTCGCAGAAAAAAGCAAGTGCTCGAAATTTTCAGTAGAAATCTGAAAAATCAACTCGCATTTTGCGAGTCCGTAAGAGTGAAATTCGACCCCTGCTCTATCCATAATGGAATCTTCCGACCAAATCGGAATAGTTCGCGACATCCGGTAAAAAGTGATTCACCGGAAACAATTTTGTCAATGTAAACAAAGATGATATATTACTGAATTTATAGGTCATTGAAATCGAGAACAATTATAAATGGTTGTAGCGCAGTTCACGTTTCACTACGATATACCACGATAATGGGGGCCATGACATTACATGACGTAAGTGTATGAATCGTGACATACCACCTCCACCACCAACACATTTCAATTCGTTCCCAGACAGATATGACATATGGACCGAACTTCGAAATGCTATCTAGTCATGATCCAGTCTGGATTGACAATGGCTGAACCACTCACCGTCATGAAATCTAGACAAATGTGCAGCCGAATCGGGACTCAGCCCGGGACCTTTTCGTTCTTCCTACTTTCGGACTACCTTTCGATACTCTACCTACCAGCTGAGTTAATTGAGCTTATCTGTCATACTATCTACTTCATCAATATACACAAACCGTGATGCATATACTTTTTTGCT
>JAWPHD010025141.1:0-17135 GCA_037043455.1 Cyrtodaria siliqua | reverse complement strand
AAGCTCGGACAAGTTTGAACACCAGCCATATGGGACTAGTAACAGCGTAGTTATCGCCCTTGATTTAGTTAAAAATGCTATATTTTGCCTCGTTAAGACGATCGGGGCTTTATTGTTCACCCGATCTTTACCAAACTTTATCAGATTGTTAATGTTGTTGACAGCTCAAATAAATTCGAAAACCAGCTATATCGGACCAGTAACAGCAGAGTTATGGTCCTTGATAGTTAAAAATGCTATATTTTGCCTCGCTAAGACGATAGGGGCTTCATTGTTCATCCGATCTTTACCAAACTTTATCAGATTGTTAATATCATTGAAAGCTCGAACAAGTACGAAAACCAGCCATATTGGACCAGTAACAGCGGAGTTGTGGCCCTTCATTTAGTTAAAAGTGTTTTTGTTTGCCTCGTTCAGACGATAGGGGCTTCATCGTTTATCCGATCTTTACCAAACTTGACCAGATTGTTAATATCAATGAAAGGTCAGACAAGTTCGTAAACCATTCATATCGGACCAGTAACGGCGGAGTTATGGCACTTGATTTAGTTCAAAATGCTATATTTTGCCTCGTTAAGACGATAGGGCCTTTATTTTTTATCAGATCTTTACTAAACTATATCAGATTGTTAATGTCAATGAAAGCTCGGTCAAGTGAAAACCAGACAGATCGGACCAGTAACAGCGGAGTTATGGCCCTTGATTTTGTTAAAAATGCTATAATTTGCCTCGTCATACGATAGGGCCTTCATTTTGCATCTGATCTTTGACAAACTCTTTTACTGATCTAGTTATGGCCCTTGATTTAGTTAAAAAACTGTATTTTGCCCAGAATTTTCAAAAAAACGTAAATGGCAGTCTTTCGCTTCATTGATGTTATAAGAGCCATGTTAGCCAGTAGAGCGTCCACAGGCCCTCTTGGGCCTCTTGTTTTATTATTTAAGTGGCACCAAGAATGTACCATTCCAAATTACAAAAAGTATGCTGTTTTCCTGTATAGGAGTTTTAACATTTTCTAATTATTTTTTTAAGGAGAATTTTTTAAAGGAAAAAGGGAAAATATATACTTTTAGGGAAGGGGTATGGGGCCGAATTTCGGCCCTAAAACGTTCAAACGACGGTCCTGAAAGCGAAACTATTGTAACTCACTTTTTTTCTGAAAATGATGTTTTTACATAATCCTTATCAGATACTGACCCTTTATAACGTCACAAAATATTAGAACTAGATTATAAAATTTGGTGGAGAAAAATAAAATGTGTCATATTATTGTATCTCAAACAGCTTTTTTAGCTCTGCTGATCCGTAAATATTTTTTTTGTTGCGACTACTCCTCTGAAACTACTGAATGGATTTTCATGGAACTACAGTAATGTTGCCCATGAAGTCTAGTTCATCCTAGCAAAAATTCATGTTGATGTGAAATCCAAGATGGCCGCCAAATCTAAAAAAAGATTTTTAAAAAACAAGTTTGTAGCGAATACTTCTTGAAAACTATAAGTGATATTGATATGGGACTTTTTCTAAAATGATCAGCATGACGTGATGTTGGTCCTTGTCGAAAATCGTTTTGATTCGACGTTGAACATGGCTGCCAGCTGCCACCTTTATTAACATAGAGTTATTTAGTAAAAACTTGTAGCGACTACTCCTCTGCAACTCCTCGACGGATTTCCATGAAACTTCAATGGAAAGTTTCTCTTGGTGTCTAAATGATCCTAGCAACATTTCAGTTTGGTCGGAAATTCAAGATGGCTGCCACAGCTAAAAATAGATTATCAAAAAACAAGTTTGTAGCGAGTACTTCTTGAAAACTATAAGTGATATTGATATGAGACTTTTTCTAAAATGATCAGCATGATATTGGTCCTTGTCAAATATCGTTTTGATTCGATGTTAAACATGGCTGTCAGTCGCCATCTTTGTTTATGTAGAGTTTCTAGTAAAAGCTTGTAGCGACTACTCGACGGATTTTCATGAATCTTTACAGGGATGTTGCTCTTGATGTCTAATTAATCCTAGCAAAATTTCATGTCGGCAGGAAATTCAAGATGACCGCCATGGCTAATAATAGATTTTCAAAATACAAGTTTGTAGCGACTATTTCTTGAAAACTATAAGTGATATTGATATGGGACTTTTTCTAAACTGATCAGTATGACATGATGTTGATCCTTATCAACAATTATTTTGATTGGACGTTAAACATGGCCGCCAGCAGCCATCTTTGTTTACATAGAGTTATATAATGAAAACTTGTAGCGACTACTCCTCTGAACCTACTTGACGGATTTTCATGAAACTTCACAGGAATGCTGATCTAGCTATCAAAAACCTATCAGTAGAGCTTCAAGGTCATTGATCTCTTGTTGATTAAATCTTCATATAAGGGATTATTTATAGCCAAGAAAATCAGGATGTTTCTTGCAAATTTATTTAAGATTATAATAATTTACTTTAGTATAGCTTTCAAAAATAATTTGGCGCAAAACTATTGTAAGTCAAATTTGATTCTCATTAAACTTTACAATATTTACATAAATATTCCAAATGAAGGTTATAGTAACTGCTCTATGTTTCTTATATGAAATATAAGTTAAATTAAGAACTTTAAGGAGTTTTATTGCATACCATTCTTAGGACATTAAAGGTTATTTGTATTAAAAACGCGGTAATGAAAGTATGTAAGGGTGGATTTCATTCATTTTAGCCTCCACTTGGAATCACAGAATTAGGGATATCAGTGGTTCCACAGAAGAATTCATAATTATTGCCAAGCCCCTTTTTTCCAGGCTTTGTAAACTGATATGAAGTTAATGAACTGTTGTATTTTTGTGTTGTTTATCTGGTAAAAAAATATATTGTGAAAAGTTTTTTTAAACATTGCCGTAACATCATGTGCACGTACATGTATGTTTTTTCTGTGTAAAGTATTGATAGGATGAACAAAAGTCATGAAACAGATTAATATTTTGAACTTTTAGTGCGGTTTATTTACAGATTTTCTTTTATTTGTGAATTCCAGGATTAAATATCTATTTTCCGGGGTCTAATTAGGTAAAATTAATGATGTTTTGAAAATTTTCCCAAACTCAATTTAAGTATTTCTATCTGTAAAGTGGACAAATTGTTTTATACTTTAAAGCTAATAATGTTAAAATATTAAGCAACTTTTATACATCACTCTCTCGAACAATGATTGTTGAGTTTGAATTTGTGGTAATCGAGAAGAAATTTTAGTTGTTTCTCCAAATTCAATGAAAAACAACACTGTTTTAGTCATATTACTTACCCTCATGTGTTTAGGGATTTTTAAATGATTATTAATTAATTTTTGCATAATTACCTTATAAATTATTTACTAATATTAATAAGGTGAGAAAGTTTCCATTGCTTTGTGAATGTTGATTGTTCTTAGTATCCACGTTCAGGTGATTCATGGCCAATAGAAATAGCCCTAAAACATTCAAATTGGAGCCGAAAATGACTTAGAACAACATAATTATAAAAAAAAAACTTGATAATCTTTTTGGCCAGGATAGTTTCATCTATTGTATAATGCAGTAAGTAATACTTATAATATCAAAGGTCAGGGCTGATATATAAACTCTTTAGGCCATCCTTAATAAACAGTTTGTTTGCAGTTTCCCTGCCCATGATTTCATAAGTGGGTAGGTATGTAGGAAGGTACATATTTTACCAACAGCTTTGCATTAAAGGGAAGTATGCATCAACGATTAAATTATGAATCCAGTATAAGTGAAACTTTAAACCTGATTGATTGTAATTATATTAAAGGAAATATACAAATTCTACTTCTTTCTTCCATCATTATGAAACTTGGTCACAATGTGTAGGCTATGTTCGATAACCAGCCATATCCAACCACTAACAGCAGAGTTATTGCCTTTTAATCGTGGAAAACTCACAAAATTGGTGATGTCTGCTCTCTAACTCGAAACAAATCTTATCCAATCTTTATGTTCTATATAGTGTTGTACATCATAACATTTCATTAATGTCAGGTGTATGCTTTTCATGGCAATGTTGATTGAGATACTTGACCAATACTAGTAGGATTTTTAACTTGTCTGTGCCAAATTGGAACTGGTAGGGGACGTGTATTGCCATGCAATACGCAATGCACGCAACTTGTTCAAAATGGCCTTATGATTTCAGAGAAGTTGTTTAACCCATTCCCTAATAGATACGCCTTTTAACACCTCCAAACGGGAGGCTTTTGAAAACAATGCAGGGCAAGTTCCAATTTATCAGAACGTGCAATTGGATCTTAGTCCTGCACTGTTTTCCACTCTATCAGAAAATGTTAACAAAATTTACCGAAAGATAGTAAATAGTGAGAAAATACTTCAGAATGGAAGAGTCCACTATTTTGCTTATTAGGGAAAGGGTTAAAAGTGCTAACGGACGGACAGACAGCCGACTACAGACAGTGTCATCGCAATAGCCTGATAAAAATGAAAGCTCGACAGTGTTTACACCGTTAAACGTTTACGGACGCCAGACAACAAGCCATGGCATAATAGGCTGATCAGTCTAGCCCAAATGGAGGTCAAACCTAGACAAAATTGCAAAAGTTTTGTTTTCACTAGTTTTGATATCAGCTATATCTATATTTCCATCAGCCAAAAGTTGCATATTCAGAAATGATGGGAAAGTTTCTAAAAATGGCCCTTATTGAAGGAAACCCGTATTTTCCTCGATATTCAACTAATTTGTTAAAACGGCCCATACATGCATTAAAATGTGTACATAGACTGTGTAATGTAGTTTTAGTAACGCAGATTGTTTGATGTTATACTTACTAGTAAGAATCATGTTCATTTGGCTTATAGAACTATATTTCATATAACAATTCATTTAATTTAGGGGGTACTATTACCCCACCCACTTATGATAAATTCAACACTTTTGTAAATTTTCGACTAAATCCTTTTTAAATCATAATACAGTTTATTTAACATAAGTTTGTTCAAAATACAAAAGACCTTTAGGTCCATGGGTACACAGGTACAACACAATACATACATATACACACGGCAATAAATGGCAACATATAATGTTTTTATTTTGTCACATATCATTTTTTTATCATACATTTTCTCCATTTCTCACTTACTAAGAAGTGTTTCTGTTCAAGATTCGTTCTCTTGGGAGAGTAAAAGAGTGTATATTTATATATACTTCAATATGTAATGCATGATTTTATTACATACACTGTACATATACCCATACATATATATACACACATATTTATATATATATATATATTTTTTTTTTATTACACTCAAACCTGTTTCAAATAGTCACTCATGCGAAGGCTCAAAATTGACCGGTAAAAGCCCGTGGCCACTAAATATATATAATTTCAATTATCCTCGCCATGGCCATGTTATTTATCCTTGAGCAAGATAATTAATCCACATTGCTTAGTACTGGTTCTACCCAGGAAACCTGCACATAATCTTCGAAAGGGGGTGTTGCAGTATCAATAGATAGACATTTAAGATAATAATATGTAACTTAAATTAAATTTAAGATAATAGCAGAGCTATTAAATATACGTCTGCTTAAGACATGTGTCTATCCATTTTACGTGACCGCTAAAACAATTTGATTGCACATGTATTTTTTAATATCAACATATTTTAATACTTATGAGTGTTAGTAGCAAACAATGGTTAACAAGAGCTATACTAATTGATTTGTAATACTATGATCAATTATGACATACTTAATACTGTACAAATGGTAATTTCAAACACATGTAACCCTAGCAATCAAATGATTAGTTGTTTTTTTGCAAAAATAATACGAGTAAGACAATTCATTAAGTGTGGAATTTTGACATATTTCGTCTTTAGTGATGCAATCTTGTTTGAGATCATCGAACATCTTTACTAAACTTGCTGGAATATCACTATCTTGGTTGTCTTCGTTCTGTTCTGGTTCCATGGCCAAAGTTGCTGGAATCTCACTACCTTGGTCGTCTTCGTTTTGTTCCGTATCCAAGTGTTCGGGTCTCTGTTGTTTCACCGAAAGATCAATGTCAAGAGTTTCTTTCATTAACAAAGCATACAAAGCAGTGTCTACAAGAAAATGACCCCTGATCACACTCGAGACTGCTTTTCCAGTAAGCATGTGCGATACAGCATTCGGAGCATATACAGTTGCAAGCAGTTCTTGTAGTCCAGAACCTCCCATTATATGGCCAATTGCCCCAAGGAAACTCTTCTCAGTATGAAATCCACCTAGTCGTAAACTATGTTTTTCAGCCAAGCAGACTCTTGTTGGGAGTGAACTATGTAGCTCGCCTTCTTTTGAAACAAGGGCTGGTCAAATGTCAGCACTGGAGTGATATGATACCTTCTGGATAGCTCACACACAAAGTTCATGGTGGTGTAAATGCAGGTCAAATCACTTGGACTCATGTCGATCATAGGCAGGAATGAAATGCTTGATATTCCAGGGTAATGGGCTTGCGATGGTTTGTCAAATAGCTGCATAAATTCCGACCATGATGGTCTAGATGGTACCAATGGCCAGATGACTTTGAAGAACATGTCAAACTTTGTGTCTGTGGCTTCGTTTTCGTTCTGCAAATCCAGATTCTTGAACGTGATTGGTGCAATGTCAATGTCGTGATGTTTGAAGAATTTGTATTTTTCCGATTGTAGAAATCTCCTCAAGAGTAATGTCCTGTCTTGGAATGGGGACTTGAATTGTGGACCCAGGTGTTGCGCACGTTATCATTCCCATTCCGTGGAATGTATTATGGCCATCAAGAGTTCGAACATTGTGGTCTACGTTATCGCCGACAAATTGCAGGAATTTTCCAGGGAAGAACGCGGGAATTTATGTATTCAGAACTGTGGTGGCATTCGTCTCAAACTTTTGAACCTCCCAGTAGGAAGAACAAAATCCCAGGTTATTTAGCGTATCAATGAGGAACCTAGAGCCAAAGTGGTGATGCAATTGTACTCCAATACCAATCTGCAGTGGAACGATAAGACCTCTTGGTCGACTAGCCTGTATCATGGCCTGGCCAATGGCTCCAATCTTGACACCGTTGTCCTTACTGGCGAATAATATACTCAGTAACAACTGCAAACTGTCTGGGACGTACTCCAAAAAGATGCTATTGATGCAAACGATGGGTAGAATGTTTTAGATGAATTGATAGAACCAATATCAGTCTTTGTAAGTTTGGCAGCCTTTTCTTTTCTTTTCATTCTCTTCGGTACATTCCTGTTTGTTTCTGGAAAAACTGTGTATAATTGATGAAGCTGTTTCTTTCAATGTTATTATGTCAACTTTTCCTTCAAGCGAACTTATAGTAATTGAATTGCTAAAGTATTCCATTAATTTCCTTTTCATATGTTTAGCAGAATAAGCTTTTTCACCACACTTTTCTTCCATCACTTTAACTAGATCCTGTACTGATACCACCTCCTCTACGTGGTCTTCAATATACGCTATCACATGCTCAAAGCCTACTATAACTTCACTATCAAAACTACGTACAGGATAAACATCGTATCCACGTTTTCTATTATTAGAGATTTTCGCATCTCTTGCACAAAACATACATTTATTGTTAAAATCAAAAGAATCGGTGGATATTAGTGAACGAGGAATGCTATTTTTTTCATCAGTGTTTGTTTGAATATCCATAGGATGTATGTATTCCCTGCGACACTCTGTGTGAATAACTTGTCCTGGTAGGGTTCTGATGTCTGCCACACTTGCTATGTTAATCCCGTCACTTCCTTTTTCCCTCAGTTCCACCACAGGCAAGGTTCCATTCAGCGACTGTTTACAGATAGCACACTCATCCATCTGAAATTAAACATGATGTTATATGTTGATGGATAGATGCATTTTGCTTATTTGATATTTTCCATTTAAATTAGAATAACAGACCACTGACAAATGTAAATGCATGACAAACAGTATAGGCACATTGTTGTTTCTGGAAATATTAGGGTAGGCATATCCACATATGATATATTTATAACTTCTTTGCATGTTAGCATGTTATAATGTTAATATAATAATGAACTTGAAATGGATATCATTTGAAACAACATGTTTTTGCTGTAGGCATACCTTTGAACGTTCCATTAGTCGCGATGCCAGTGCCAACCATGCATACAATCCGCAAGCCAAGTCGCCCGTTAGCTGAAACACATAACACAATATTAAGTTTTTTTCATTGTACCTCCATTCATAATGAAGTGCTTCATTTGTAATACCAGTAAGTATCAATTTGGTTTGTATAATTTTTCTCAGACTCACCTCATCAAAGTGTAACATGATCACAGTTTTAAGTTTTGTAGACTGTTGACCAGACTTTCGTTCTCAGCGACACTGAAAAAATAAAGATTACAATGTACATTCAAAATAAACATACGTATACGTATTTAAACTGTTCAAGTTTGGAATAATAAACAATTAAAATATTCTGCATAATGAGATTTCTTGTTTAAAATATTAATTAAAAACGACAATGGTTTATAATTATCAATAAGAGACCAAAATGATGTTTTTAAATAAATATATATAATTCGCAAATTA
Organism: Cyrtodaria siliqua; assembly: GCA_037043455.1. NCBI lineage: Eukaryota > Metazoa > Mollusca > Bivalvia > Adapedonta > Hiatellidae > Cyrtodaria > Cyrtodaria siliqua. The sequence goes on along the minus strand of JAWPHD010025141.1, from coordinate 8,537 downwards.
AACAGAAATGGCCCGACGTCGCTTCCATAGTTGAAAAAAAAATCGAGCGAGACCCACCTTATATGTTGTGTTTTATTAAAAAGAATTGCTAATAAACGGCTTCAAATATATTAGTTTTGTAATACAATCGCATTTTATACAAAGTAAACTCTCAAGAAGGGTTCAAAAATGTTTTGTTACAGTAGATCGTGTGTAGATTCTCAATGGCATCTTGTTGCAAACAACATGTCTGACATTTAGTAATTCCGCTAATACCGGCTTTTCCAGTTATAGATGCAATAAATCCAACTTTTTATACATATTTATTACATTAATATTTCAAAACAAAACTCACCTTCGTTATAATCCTACATTTTTGATCGTTGATTGTTACGGAAATGCGAATTCTCAAAATATCACGCGCCAAACGTCACTTTTTAGCGTGACGTCATTGGAAAATCACCGGTATAGTGGCGCATTTGGGCCATAACAATTTGTACAGAAAATGCAATTTTCAAGACCGTTTTACACAAATTTGCCTGGATGGAAATAATGCAACTTTGGTGTACCGTTTAATGATTATGTCTACTATCGCATAGTAGTGATACAAAAACTTTTGCAATTATGTCTACCCCAAAAATTAGACTGATCAGCCTATAAGCCCTACTGGCCATTTTACTGGCCAAATGGCCAGTAGAGCTAATAACAGGACACACAAATTAATAACTTTAAGCATATCTTGCAATCTCATTGTCTTGTAATCTTATTAACAATAGATCATCTGATCACATAATATATTCAGCAGCCTGTTTAATTCAGTGTCAATTTTAGGTCTTTACCCAGACCCGGTTTCAATAAACATCTCCAGCTGAGAGTTCCTAAACTCAGAATTTTCCTCAGTTGATCATTTTCTTCAGTACATGTGTTACTTTTCACAATAAAACTTAGGTCAATATTAGAAAAGCATTAATGGCAGTTTACACACATCAGTAAGAGAACTTCAAAAAAAGAGGACCAAGAGGGCCTGTATCGATCTACTTGCTACAACTCCAACAAAAATCATTGCCAATATGCGCAACCACCAGGCTTGGAACTGATCATTCCTGCCAAGTTTCACTGAAATCCAGCCAGGAGTTAGGAGAACTAGCCTGTACAACGTTTGTGTACTAAAACATTTAAAGGGCCATAACTCTGCCAAAAATCATTCAACTGGAACACGGCGATGACACGCTTTTTACTCGTCATGCTCGCCAAAATTTAGCCAGGAGTTCAGAAGACTAGTCTGGATAGTTTGTTCAAACCTTTAAAGGGTGATAACTCTGCAAAAATCATTCAACCCGGAACACGGTGAATATCCCTGCAAAGTCTCACTGAAATCCTGCCAGAGGTTCTGGAGAACTAGTCCGAACAAAATTGTGTGTATTAAAACCTTTAAAGGGCAAAAACTCCACTAAAAATAGTTCAGTAGAAATACGACGATGACGTGCATAACTTAGTACTGATAATCCCTGCAAAGTTTCGTTGAAATCTGGCCAGGAGTTCAGGGGAAATGAGTCCAGACAAAGTTTGTGTATTAAAACCTTTAAAGGGCCATAACTCTATCAAAAATCATTCATCCGGAACAGCGATGATATGCATAACTAGGCTTGGTACTGATCATCCCTGCAAAAGTTTGGCTGAAATCCAGCCAGGAGTTCAGGAAAAATAGGCCCATGTTTGTGTATTAAAACCTTTAAAGGGCCATTCCCTGTGTGCTTAATACAGGTTCAGTTACACCAACATTGTTTAAATGGGACTGGTGACTGTTTAATAAAGGTGACCACGGAACCAGTGGGCCTTATTGCCTACTGACCGTTCCAAGTCGGTAACCCTGTCTTCACCACCTTTTCTGTTGTTTTTTGTTCCATGGTTCCATGTAGTTTTGTTTACACTGTCTTGTCTATTTGGACGCTGGGGACGGGATAATAGCGAGGATTGTGCGCATATAAAATCGATTCAAGCTAACCAGTAGGCCTTATTGCCTACTGACCGTTCCAAGTCGGTAACCCTGTCTTCACCACCCTTTCTGTTGTTTTTTGTCTCTTTCATTGTATTGTCAAGTCCTTGTTTGCAGTACAGTGTGGACCTACGATGCCATTGCGCTCGGACGCTGTGGTTTCTATAGGACCCTATATCTCATTTTTGACTGTACTTAATAAAAAAACATGTTAAAGTAGTTGTATATTGTCCTTCTATAAAAGCATAAAATCTCGATTATGTTCACAATATATTATAGCTAAGTACATTTGTGTGTCTAATGACGTGGATGCCCCACTTTCCATTGTTTTGGTTACAAGAAGATCTGTCTGCAATATTTTGTTACAAAATGCGAGAACAATATCTGTCCGGTGACGTCATCTATGTTCGACAAGTCTTCTTGTCCTTACAATTTGGGAATTTCCCCAAAAGAAAGTGGCAATGATGACAATTCTAAATTATTTTGGAAAATGAACTTCTTTTGTCCATATTTTGAGTTTTACAAATATATTAATCCTTAAGGCATGCATTTTGGAAAATATTTATTTCAAGGGCATTTACGTTTGGGCTTAGGAAAGCCCTGTAAATCATCAAATTTGAAGAAGTTCTATAAGAAGCTTAAAGTTGCATATTAAAGGTTTGTTTTATCTACATGTTGCGTACATCTGTGTGTAAGTTTTAATTCTCGAAATATTACTAATTAGGACAAAAACACTGATGGAATGTAACTGAGGAAAGTCTCATCCAAATTCACAAGAAGTCTGCTGCATGTTGCCAGTTTAGTAAATATAAATTATATGTACCGGTACCTTTGATTGTATACACTCCGTCCAGCAATGAAAGGCTTGGAATGAACACCTCTCCGACTAATCATATGCTCTGCAACGAGGACATTTTCTCCACCTTTGTCTGATCGAATCCTTTTTGGCAAACCATACTTTTGAACAGCTTCAAGAAAAGCATTAAGAACTGTCTGTGCTTTGTTATTACAGCTGACTTTCAAAAAAACTGGCATTCTGGAGAAGCCGTCTATTCCACCATGTATAACCAGGCGCCATCTGAATTTAAATATGCATGAATAATTTTATTGCTCTGCATAACGAAAATAATGATAAAATCAACTTTTCATTGAACATTCAACAAAGAATTGGCATGTGCTTTAATGCACCTAAAACAACACCTAAAATTGATCTGCACTCATCAAAAACAAAATATTGTATATAGTTTGCTTACATCTCAAAGAGTTAGAGTAAAATGTGTTCAGTATATACATCAAAACTCGGTTCTATTCCCTTTTTTTCCTGGTGAAAGCCCTGTCAGCAAGGTGTGTATCTTCACATGTTACCTATTAAACACGTGTGTAAAGTTTCACGAGTGTGGGTCAAACAAGTTGTGGAGGAGCGCGTGACACAAGTTTTTCGAGACATACATACGGATGGATGGACACGAGCAAATGTATATGGCCCCCGCAAAGAGAGGGGCATACAAATGTAATATCTCTAAGTCTTAGAACTATATTCTTTCATACAAATAAATGTTGAAACAAAAAAAGAATTATTGAAAAAATGTTGAACTTACAATATTCTATACCTGTTGTATCTCGATGTACATGGAGGATGAGCCTGGCATGTTTATTCCTGTTAGGCGCCATATAACCTTTCATGTGTTGGTGCGCCTTAAAACCCCAATTCAATTCAATTCAGTCCTGGATAGAACCATTATTAAGCAATGCAGATAAAGTGTCTGGCTCAGGGACACATCACGCTGTTATGGCGGGGATCTAACCCACAATGTTTGGATCATGGGTCCAACGTTTTACCTTATCAACTTGTGATTTTCGTCTATGTGCCACAATGCTTGCGGTCCACTCACATTATATGTTCTTCGTTGCACCCGACATGTGGTTAAAAATAATCGTCTGAACAGAACATCTTGAGGATCATTTTTTTGACAGCTTTTCTTACTCTGTGCTCTTGTACACGGTGTCCTTGGGCCATCAGCTTCTAGATACCGTTCGATAACCAATTTGGGGGAAATTATACTTCTATACTTCCAATTTTTTCTTCAAGCGCCTGGTCTGTTAGTGAACTGTAAGTGTCCCTTACCCTTAAATGATGCTGCTGGAGCCGTCTTTCTACAGTACGTGTACTAACTCCTAATATTTTTGCCATATCATTGACCTTAAAATTATTTTCAAGAAAAAATTCTAGCGTTTCCAGCGGAATCAAAAATTCTGGTCGACCTAAACAACCTTGCTCCATCGTCGGCTTCACTATTAACTGGCTTTGATCCGTGTCCGATTCCGAAATAGATTGACAAATGTCCACTGCAGCTTCTAAGAGGTCAAGTGATTCATCGACATTTGTAATCTGCGATAGTTGCACAAGCATAGAAGTAATAAGTTCTAAATCATCTACCAGGTTAAGCAGCTACCGTTTTCTAAAGACCCTGCTATGTGCAGTAATTTCCGTCTTACTAACGCTTTCATTTCAAGAAGTGCCATATCTCGTTAGTGGTATCAGACCGGTGAAAATCAGTCCATTGAACACAATGCAATATAGGCTATATTTGGAGATCAGTCACAAGTTCCACAACATTCGGTCGCTTAAATACACTTTTATTCTGTGTATTAAACACATTTGGCTAGCAAACGGTCCCATATCTGGAATAAAACACCGATTCAGTTTATCAACATTTCGCGTCATTCATTCACACTATGCGTATTTCGAAATAAACATCTGTCAAAACCACATCTCTACCTAACCTCTGTGCTCATACTCTCCAAAGACATAATCCTGACAAACACAGTAAAATACTTACTATTCATGACAACAGACACTTCTCAAAACTGCTAACTACACCGCTCACGTTTTGGGTTATATATATCGATGGGTTGAATGTTTTTCAATAAAATAAAAAGGAAATACCAATTCAATCATTTTTACATCATTTCATTTTATTTTTTTCATGGGCAATGCTAGAACTAAACCACAATAAGCAATTACAAACGACCCATGTAAACACTAAAGTCACACTTTTATGAACAAGAAATGAAAAGTGTGACTTTAGTGTTTACATGGGTCGTTTGTAATTGCTTATTGTGGTTTAGTTCTAGCATTGCCCATGAAAAAAATAAAATGAAATGATGTAAAAATGATTGAATTGGTATTTCCTTTTTATTTTATTGAAAAACATTCAACCCATCGATATATATAACCCAAAACGTAGCGGTGTAGTTAGCAGTTTTGAGAAGTGTACTACTTTAACCTCAGGTTAGATTTAACAATGAAATAGAAACTAATCTTGGGAAAAACACATGCAAACTAGAAACTTTGTATTCTTTCTAGGAACTATTTCAGCACACTACGGACCCGGAAGTACTTCCTGACTGGTCTGACACCTAGTGTTAGGAAATCTACATAAACACCGGCTACCTTCGATCTGAAGAGTAGGGACCGGTATTTTAAAGACACGGTTGTTTCCCTTGAATAAGAAGGGCCAAGTATATTACTGGTTCCCTGTTTGCAAAGTAGAGCGAAAACATTTACTTAGCACAATGAAATTCGCACGTATAACTTATGTTATCCCTAAGTTATAGTCACTTCACAACAAACACTTACAACCATGAATAAGTCAGTTGTACGAATGTATCAAAGAAATAGTCAACATTCACACAGCAGCAGTAATATCAACAACATACATACACGCACTTGGGAGAAGGACACATGGATTATAATTACACGAATAATATAGTGATGAAGATAAATGAGCATGTGATCTTCATTAATGAGCATGCATCGTACATGCATAGACTTTTGGCGGATATCCCCCTCCATAGATTTGTAGTCGGGACGACTTTTCACATCTGCCTCATAGCACAAAACAAACGCTAGCATGAATGACAATACATACTGAAAACAGGGATCCTTTGCAAACAACAATAACAAGCAAGAGAGAAACGTAGCAGACTCGGTTTTACTAAATCTGTTAATTAGAGATAATATAAGGTGCACCACCTCTCACGCTTCTAGTATCGGCTTAAACGGTATTGAAAGCCATATATATTAGGCTTGTTGTTTGAGACGGAATCCGTGTTTCAATTTGATAAATCTGTGTTTTACACTCAACGTTTATATAAATGTGCGACATGATGGACTATACGTGATGAACTATCTACTGATCCATACTGAGGTGCATTCAAATATGTTATTTTGCATTGTAATAAATAGTACTTGATATACCTCAAGAACACTATAGAGAACTTATCGATTCTAGTAGGGGAGACCGGTGTAAGTCGGAACAAAAAATACATTTTTAACCATTTCGATTGTTTTTTCAACATTTTGTCAATGAATTAGCTATGTATATAGCAACTACAATATGTGTGCTTTTATAAGAACAGAGCCATTTACAAATCGGATCATTACTTAAATGAATATGCGGCACAAAGGACGAGGTGAAATGTTCCGATTTACCCCGGGCTTGGGGCAAGTTGGAACACTGACCGGGGTAAATTGGAACAAAATCCCAGAAATGGACTCTAACACATTTAATGCTTTATCGAACATTTAACAAACATTTTAACGCCTGTCAAATGAAGCAAATGGCTTGAAAAACACAAACAAAGAATAATCTTTCTTAGACATGCTAACTTCCACATTAGTTTAAGTTTATTGCTAATGTTTACTGAACTTGATACCACTGAGATGAAAATATTTTATGTAAAACAAAATACCAAAGATTTTAACTATAACCGCATTGAAACTTAGAAGGCAAACACCGTGTTTTCAATTAATATCATAAGATAGTTTAACTGTAAACACATAAAAAGTCCACAGTACTCGTAGGAGTTTGAAACATAAGTAAGTGAACGTCAATCGTTATTAATTAAGTACGTGTACTGAGTAACGTCAATTTAATTCGGCTCGGTTCAATTTTCTTGCTCTTCTTAGCTGTTTAAACCTTCTGTGACTTTTTGCTAGGTCTTTTTCAACTGCTCCAGTTCAATTCGTAACATTTCTGGCGTATCTGTAAGTATTGCAGATTTCCGTTTGCCTCTCCCCCTTTCCTGTTTCCTTTCTCCGGCCTTAGGGAATGGTCTCACTGACTCTGGCGTAAATACGTTTGTAAGTTAATCATATGAGCCTGGTGGTTTCTGTTCAGTATCATTGGTTTCAACAACTGTGTGTTTGTTTTCGTAAGTGTTATTCGTCGCGTTATTTCTGCTGTAATTTTCAATATATGTACCAATAACTTCCTGATTGTCCACTTTCTTCACAGCTTGGTAATATTCTCTGTGATAGGCCAACAGTATGTGCTTTGTTGGAATGACGCTAGATCTCCCAGGCCCTATGTCGATTTCCTTAACTGTAAGTCCGTCAAATGAAAAACAGTTCCAGTGCACTATTCAAAGCTGCCAACACTAAATCTCCGGTGTTGTTGCCGTATTTTCTGTTGGTGATATACTGCTGTAAAACCGTTTCAAAACCTTGGCCTTCGATTGCACATTTGTTGTAGAACTGGGAATTGTTCGCGACTTCCAGAGTAAGTTTATCACCCATTTCCTCAATCGACAGGCTATCATAATTGCTGCTCCGCATAGGCAGACTGGACTGCATACAATAGGCAATGGCCATAACCCGTGACATCGTCTAACGAAAGGTTTCTATTCGCAAGATATTGCTCTATTAAATCCCAGTTTGAAATATCTGTCCCATTAGCTACATTTGCATCTGATTCAACCGATTGTTGTTAACATTCCTGTCATCTTCTGGTATTTCTGAGCTTTCTCTGGTTTCACTTGTTGGCCGTTCACTATGGTTACTAGTATCTTCTACTGTGTCTGCTGATATCAACATTGTATATTTTCATGACTCTTAAGCTTGTATCTGTCCATCACGTCAGCAAGTATTCCATAAAATTCACCAACATTTTTCTTGTTAAAACTTGTGCTCCGTGATAAACTTGTTGCTTCAGGAATTCTGACGGATAATGATTTATGCCTCGACATAAAACCTGAAACCATTCAGGTCCGGCCATTTTGTCACGATGCATGACTCAGGGATCTGTATTCCAAATGACTCTTTACATTCGTATGCCAACGTTTTTATACCCATGAGGTGTAAGTCCGAAGTATATACCTGCAGAAAACTTGATATAGTTTTCAAGTGATGTTTCCTGTTCACTAGTGAAAATGTGAAGGCGTTTGGAGTAACCAATTTGTACATTTCCAATATTGCCCCCATCTACTTTCTTCAAGTACCAGATGCAAGGTTTTTTTGGTATGCTTAGACTTTTCAGCGAAGAAATCAAGCTGTTTTTGTTAATTAAAATTTCTTGTAATGCCGTTTGTACGGGTGCTTTGTGGAACCGTCCCATTCGAGACGTCTTTCTGTATAGGGTTCCTCGGCATCTTTTCTGTAAAATATGACTCAAATTCAAATGCTTGTCGTCCATATGAAAATATTGTAAGTTATGACTTCTCCTACAAGTGGTGGTATGTTCGAACAGGTCATCGTACAATACTGCATGCGAGAGGTCTC
>JAWPHD010025140.1:0-17142 GCA_037043455.1 Cyrtodaria siliqua | reverse complement strand
ACGGAATATATATGTGTAAGAACTGAATATATATGTGTCAGAAATGAATATATATGCGTAAGAACTGAATATATATGCGTTAGACTGGAATATATATGTGTAAGAACTGAATGTTTATGTGTAAGAACTGAATGTATATGCGTTAGAACTGAATATATATGCGTAAGAACTGAATATATATGCGTAAGAACGGAATATATATGTGTAAGAACTGAATATATATGTGTCAGAAATGAATATATATGCGTAAGAACTGAATATATATGCGTAAGAACTGAATATATATGCGTAAGAACTGAATATATATGCTTAAGAACTGAATATATATGCGTAAGAACTGAATATATACGCGTAAGAACTGAATATATATGCGTAAGAACTGAATGCATATATAAGAACTGAATATATATGCGTAAGAACTGAATATATATGTGTAAGAACTGAATATATGCGTAAGAACTGAATATATATGCGTAAGAACTGAATATATGCGTAAGAACTGAATATATATGCGGAAGACTGGAATAAATATGTGTAAGAACTGAATGATTATGTGTAAGAACTGAATGTATATGCGTAAGAACTGAATATATATGCGTAAGAACTGAATATATATGCGTAAGAACTGAATATATATGCGTACGAACTGAATATATATGCTTAAGAACTGAATATATATGCGTAAGAACTGAATATATATGCGTGAGAACTGAATATATATGCGTAAGAACTGAATGCATATATAAGAACTGAATATATATGCGTAAGAACTGAATATATATGCGTAAGAACTGAATATATATGCGTAAGAACTGAATATATATATGTAAGAACTGAATATATGCGTAAGAACTGAATATATATGCGTAAGAACGGAATATATATTGTAAGAGTTGAATATATATGTGTAAGAACGGAATATATATGCTTAAAAACTGAATATATATGCGTAAGAACTGAATATATGCTTAAGAACGGAATATATATGCGTAAGAAATGAATATATATGCCTAAGAACGGAATATATATGCGTAAGAACTGAATATATGCGTAAGAACTGAATATATATGCGTAAGACTGGAATATATATGTGTAAGAACTGAATGTTTATGTGTAAGAACTGAATGTATATGCGTAAGAACTGAATATATATGCGTAAGAACTGAATATATATGCGTAAGAACGGAATATATATGTGTAAGAACTGAATATATATGTGTCAGAAATGAATATATATGCGTAAGAACTGAATATATATGCGTAAGAACTGAATATATATGCGTAAGAACTGAATATATATGCTTAAGAACTGAATATATATGCGTAAGAACTGAATATATACGCGTAAGAACTAAATATATATGCGTAAGAACTGATTGCATATATAAGAACTGAATATATATGCGTAAGAACTGAATATATATGTGTAAGAACTGAATATATGCGTAAGAACTGAATATATATGAGTAAGAACTGAATATATATTCATAAGAACGGAATATATATCTGTAAGAACTCAATATATATGCGTAAGAACGGAATATATATGTGTAAGAACTGAATATATATGTGTAAGAAATGAATATATATGCGTAAGAACGGAATATATATGCGTAAGAAGTGAATATATATGCGTAAGAACTGAATATATATGCGTAAGAACTGAATATATATGCTTAAGAACTGAATATATATGCGTAAGAACTGAATATATATGCGTAAGAACTGAATATATATGCGTAAGAACTGAATGCATATATAAGAACTGAATATATATGCGTAAGAACTGAATATATATGCGTAAGAACTAAATATATATGTGTAAGAACTGAATATATGCGTAAGAACTGAATATATATTGTAAGGGTTGAATATATATGTGTAAGAACTGAATGTTTATGTGTAAGAACTGAATGTATATGCGTAAGAACTGAATATATATGCGTAAGAACTGAATATATATGCGTAAGAACGGAATATATATGTGTAAGAACTGAATATATATGTGTCAGAAATGAATATATATGCGTAAGAACTGAATATATATGCGTAAGAACTGAATATATATGCGTAAGAACTGATTATCTATGCTTAAGAACTGAATATATATGCGTAAGAACTGAATATATACGCGTAAGAACTGAATATATATGCGTAAGAACTGAATGCATATATAAGAACTGAATATATATGCGTAAGAACTGAATATATATGTGTAAGAACTGAATTTATGCGTAAGAACTGAATATATATGAGTAAAAACTGAATATATATTCATAAGAACGGAATATATATCTGTAAGAACTCAATATATATCCGTAAGAACGGAATATATATGTGTAAGAACTGAATATATATGTGTAAGAAATGAATATATATGCGTAAGAACGGAATATATATGCGTAAGAAGTGAATATATATGCGTAAGAACTGAATATATATGCGTAAGAACTGAATATATATGCTTAAGAACTGAATATATATGCGTAAGAACTGAATATATATGCGTAAGAACTGAATATATATGCGTAAGAACTGAATGCATATATAAGAACTGAATATATATGCGTAAGAACTGAATATATATGCGTAAGAACTGAATATATATGCGTAAGAACTAAATATATATGTGTAAGAACTGAATATATGCGTAAGAACTGAATATATATTGTAAGGGTTGAATTTATATGTGTAAGAACGGAATATATACGCGTAAAAACTGAATATATATGCGTACGAACGGAATATATATGCGTAAGAACTGAATATATACTTAAGAACGGAATATATGCGTAAGAACTGAATATATATGCCTAAGAACGGAATATATATGTGTAAGAACTGAATATATATGTGTAAGGACTGAATATATATGCGTAAAAATTGAATATATATGCGTAAGAACGGAACATATATGCGTAAGAACGGAAGATATATGCGTAAGAACTGAATATATGCGTAAGAACTGAATATATATGCGTAAGAACGGAATATATATTGTAAGAGTTGAATATATATGTGTAAGAACGGAATATATATGCGTAAAAACTGAATATATATGCGTACGAACGGAATATATATGCGTAAGAACTGAATATATGCTTAAGAACGGAATGTATGTGTAAGAACTGAATATATATGCCTAAGAACGGAATATATATGCGTAATAACTGAATATATGCGTAAGAACTGAATATATATGCGTAAGACTGGAATATATATGCTTAAGAACGGAATATATGCGTAAGAACTGAATATATATGCGTAAGAACTGAATATATATGCGTAAGAACGGAATATATATGCGTAAGAACTGAATATATACGCGTAAGAACTGAATATATATGCGTAAGAACTGAATGCATATATAAGAACTGAATATATATGCGTAAGAACTGAATATATATGTGTAAGAACTGAATATATGCGTAAGAACTGAATATATATGAGTAAAAACTGAATATATATTCATAAGAACGGAATATATATCTGTAAGAACTCAATATATATGCGTAAGAACGGAATATATATGTGTAAGAACTGAATATATATGTGTAAGAAATGAATATATATGCGTAAGAACGGAAAATATATGCGTAAGAAGTGAATATATATGCGTAAGAACTGAATATATATGCGTAAGAACTGAATATATATGCTTAAGAACTGAATATATATGCGTAAGAACTGAATATATATGCGTAAGAACTGAATATATATGCGTAAGAACTGAATGCATATATAAGAACTGAATATATATGCGTAAGAACTGAATATATATGCGTAAGAACTGAATATATATGCGTAAGAACTAAATATATATGTGTAAGAACTGAATATATGCGTAAGAACTGAATATATATTGTAAGGGTTGAATATATATGTGTAAGAACGGAATATATACGCGTAAAAACTGAATATATATGCGTACGAACGGAATATATATGCGTAAGAACTGAATATATACTTAAGAACGGAATATATGCGTAAGAACTGAATATATATGCCTAAGAACGGAATATATATGTGTAAGAACTGAATATATATGTGTAAGGACTGAATATATATGCGTAAAAATTGAATATATATGCGTAAGAACGGAACATATATGCGTAAGAACGGAATATATATGCGTAAGAACTGAATATATGCGTAAGAACTGAATATATATGCGTAAGAACGGCATATATATTGTAAGAGTTGAATATATATGTGTAAGAACGGAATATATATGAGTAAAAACTGAATATATATGCGTACGAACGGAATATATATGCGTAAGAACTGAATATATGCTTAAGAACGGAATGTATGTGTAAGAACTGAATATATATGCCTAAGAACGGAATATATATGCGTAATAACTGAATATATGCGTAAGAACTGAATATATATGCGTAAGACTGGAATATATATGCTTAAGAACGGAATATATGCGTAAGAACTGAATATATATGCGTAAGAACTGAATATATATGCGTAAGTACGGAATATATATGCGTAAGAACTGAATATATTTGCGTAAGAACTGAATATATATGCGTACGAACTGAATATATATCCTTAAGAACTGAATATATATGAGTAAGAACTGAATATATATGCGTAAGAACTAAATATATATGCGTAAGAACTGAATGCATATATAAGAACTAAATATATATGCGTAAGAACTGAATATATATGTGTAAGAACTGAATATATGCGTAAGAACTGAATATATATGCGTAAAAACTGAATATATATTCGTAAAAACGGAATATATATCTATAAGAACTGAATATATATGCGTAAGAACGGAATATATATGTGTAAGAACTGAATATATATGTGTAAGAAATGAATATATATGCGTAAGAACTGAATATATATGCGTAAGAACTGAATATATATGCTTAAGAACTGAATATATATGCGTAAGAACTGAATATATATGCGTAAGAACTGAATATATATGCGTAAGAACTGAATGCATATATAAGAACTGAATATATATGCGTAAGAACTGTATATATATGCGTAAGAACGGAATATATATGTGTAAGAAATGAATATATGCGTAAGAACTGAATATATATGCGTAAGAACGGAATATATATTCGTAAGAACTGAATATATATGCGTAAGAACTGAATATATATGCATAAGAACGGAATATATATGCGTAAGAACGGAATATATATGTGTAATAACTGAATATATATTTGTAAGAGCTGAATATATATGCGTAAGAATTGAGTATATATGCGTAAGAACGGAATATATATGCGTCAGAACTGAATATATGTGTAAGAACTGAATATATATGCGTAAGAACTGATTATATATGCTTAAGAACTGAATATATATGCGTCATAACTGAATATATGTGTTTGAACTGAATATATATGCGTAAGAACTGAATATATATGCTTAAGAACTGAATATATATGCGTAAGAACTGAATATATATGCTTAAGAACTGAATATATATGCGTAAGAACTGAATATATATGAGTAAGAACTGAATATATATGCGTAAGAACGGAATATATAAGTGTAAGAACTGAATATATATGCTTAAGAACTGAATATATATGAGTAAGAACTGAATATATATGCGTAAGAACTAAATATATATGCGTAAGAACTGAATGCATATATAAGAACTAAATATATATGCGTAAGAACTGAATATATATGTGTAAGAACTGAATATATGCGTAAGAACTGAATATATATGCGTAAAAACTGAATATATATTCGTAAGAACGGAATATATATCTGTAAGAACTGAATATATATGCGTAAGAACGGAATATATATGTGTAAGAACTGAATATATATGTGTAAGAAATGAATATATATGCGTAAGAACTGAATATATATGCGTAAGAACTGAATATATATGCTTAAGAACTGAATATATATGCGTAAGAACTGAATATATATGCGTAAGAACTGAATGCATATATAAGAACTGAATATATATGCGTAAGAACTGAATATATATGCGTAAGAACGGAATATATATTCGTAAGAACTGAATATATATGCGTAAGAACTGAATATATATGCGTAAGAACGGAATATATATGCGTAAGAACGGAATATATATGTGTAATAACTGAATATATATTTGTAAGAGCTGAATATATATGCGTAAGAACTGAGTATATATGCGTAAGAACGGAATATATATGCGTCAGAACTGAATATATGTGTAAGAACTGAATATATATGCGTAAGAACTGATTATATATGCTTAAGAACTGAATATATATGCGTCATAACTGAATATATGTGTTTGAACTGAATATATATGCGTAAGAACTGAATATATATGCTTAAGAACTGAATATATATGCGTAAGAACTGAATATATATGCTTAAGAACTGAATATATATGCGTAAGAACTGAATATATATGAGTAAGAACTGAATATATATGCGTAAGAACGGAATATATAAGTGTAAGAACTGAATATATATGCGTAAGAACGGAATATATATGCGTAAGAACTGAATATATCTGCGTAAAAACTGAATATATATGCGTCAGAACTGAATATATATGCGTAAGAACTGATTATATGTGTAAGAACTGTATATATATGCGTAAGAACTGAATATATCTGCGTAAGAACGGAATATATATGAGTAAGAACTGAATATATATGTGTAAGAACTGAATATATATGTTTAAGAACTGAGTATATATGCGTGAGAACGGAATATATATGCGTAAGAACTGAATATATATGCGTAAGAACTGAATATATATGTGTAAGAACTGAATATATATGCGTTAGAACTGATTATATATGTAAGAACTGAATATATATGCGTAAGAACTGAATATATATGCGTAAGAACGGAATATATATGTGTTAGAACTGAATATATATGTGTAAGAACTGGATATATATGTGTAAGAACTGAATATATATGCGTGAGAACGGAATATATATGCGTAAAAACTGAATATATATGCGTAAGAACTGAATATATATGCATAAGAACTGAATATATATGCGTAAAAACTGAATACATTTGTAAGAACTGAATATATATGCGTAATAACGGAATATATATGTGTAAGTCTTAGAACTGAATGTATATGTGTAAGAACTGAATATATATGCGTAAGAACTGAATATATATGCGTAAGAACTGAATATATATGCGTAAAAACTGAATATATGCATAAGAACGGAATATATATGCGTAGAACGGAATATATATGCGTAAGAACTGAATATATGCTTAAGAACTGAATATATATGCGTAAGAACTGAATATATATGCTTAAGATCTGAATATATATGCGTAAGAACTGAATATATATGGGTAAGAACGGAATATATATGCGTAACAACGGAATATATATGTGTAAGAACTGAATATATATGTACGAACTGAATATATATGCGTAAGAACGGAATATATATGCGTAAGAACTGAATATATAAGCGTAAGAGCGAAATATATATCTGTAAGAACTGAATATATATGTGTGAGAACTGAATATATATGTGTAAGAACTGAATATATATGTGTAAGAACTGAATATATATGTGTAAGTTACTGAATACATATGCGTAAGAACTGAATATATATGCGTAAGAAATGAATATATATGCGTAAGAGCTCAATATATATGCGTAAGAACAGAATATATATGCGTAAGAACGGAATATATATGCGTAAGAACGGAATATATATGTGTAAGAACTGAATATATATGTGTAAGAACTGAATATATATGTGTTAGAACTGAATATATAAGTGTAAGAACTGAATATATATGTGTAAGAATTGAATATATGTGTAAGAACTGAATATATGTGCGTAAGAACGGAATATATATGCGTAAGAACTGAATATATATGCGTAAGAACTGAATATATATGCGTAAGAACTGAATATATATGCATAAGAACTGAATATATATGCGTAAGAACTGAATATATACGCGTAAGAACTGAATATATATGCATAAGAAATGAATATATATGCGTAAGAACTGAATATATGCGTAACAACTCAATATATATGCGTAAGAACTGAATATATGCTTAAGAACTGAATATATATGCGTTAGAACGGAATATATACGTAAGAATGGAATATATATGCGTAAGAACTGAATATATATGCGTACGAACTGAATATATGCGTAAAAACTGAATATATATGTGTAAGAACTGAATATATGCGTAAGAACTCAATATGTATGCATAAGAACAGAATATATGCGTAAGAACTGAATATATATGCGTAAGAATGGAATATATGTGTAAGAACTGAATATATATGCGTAAGAACTGAATATATGCGTAAGAACTGAATATATATGCGTAAGAACTGAATATATGCGTAAGAACTCAATATATATGCGTAAGAACTGAATATATGCGTAAGAACTGAATATACATGCGTAAGAACGGAATATACATGCGTTAGAATGGAATATATATGCGTAAGAACTGAATATATATGCATAAGAACTGAATATATATGCGTAAGAATGGAATATATATGTGTAAGAACTGAATATATGTGTAAGAACTGAATATATGTGTAAGAACTGAATGTAAGAACTGAATATATGTGTAAGAACTGAATATATATGCGTAAGAACGGAATATATATGCGTAAGAACGGAATATATATGCGTAAGAACTGAATATATATGCGTAAGACTGGAATATGTATGTGTAAGAACTGAATGTATGTGTGTAAGAACTGAAGGTATATGCGTAAGAACTGAATATATATGCGTAGAACGGAATATATATGCGTAAGAACTGAATATATATGCTTAAGAACTGAATATATATGCGTAAGAACTGAATATATATGGGTAAGAACGGAATATATATGCGTAAGAACGGAATATATATGTGTAAGAACTGAATATATATGTACGAACTGAATATATATGCGTAAGAACGGAATATATATGCGTAAGAACTGAATATATAAGCGTAAGAGCGAAATATATATCTGTAAGAACTGAATATATATGTGTGAGAACTGAATATATATGTGTAAGAACTGAATATATATGTGTAAGAACTGAATATATATGTGTAAGTTACTGAATACATATGCGTAAGAACTGAATATATATGCGTAAGAACTGAATATATATGCGTAAGAGCTCAATATATATGCGTAAGAACAGAATATATATGCGTAAGAAAGGAATATATATGCGTAAGAACGGAATATATATGTGTAAGAACTGAATATATATGTGTAAGAACTGAATATATATGTGTTAGAACTGAATATATAAGTGTAAGAACTGAATATATATGTGTAAGAATTGAATATATGTGTAAGAACTGAATATATGTGCGTAAGAACGGAATATATATGCGTAAGAACTGAATATATATGCGTAAGAACTGAATATATATGCGTAAGAACTGAATATATATGCATAAGAACTGAATATATATGCGTAAGAACTGAATATATACGCGTAAGAACTGAATATATATGCATAAGAAATGAATATATATGCGTAAGAACTGAATATATGCGTAACAACTCAATATATATGCGTAAGAACTGAATATGTATTTGTAAGAACTGAATATATATGTGTAAGAACTGAATATATATGCGTAAGAACTGAATATATATGCATACGAACTGAATATATATTCGTAAGAACTGAATATATATGCGTAAGAACTGAATATATGCGTACGAACTGATTATATATGCTTAAGAACTGAATATATATGAGTAAGAACTGAATATATATGCGTAAGAACTAAATATATATGCGTAAGAACTGAATGCATATATAAGAACTAAATATATATGCGTAAGAACTGAATATATATGTGTAAGAACTGAATATATGCGTAAGAACTGAATATATATGCGTAAAAACTGAATATATATTCGTAAGAACGGAATATATATCTGTAAGAACTGAATATATATGCGTAAGAACGGAATATATATGTGTAAGAACTGAATATATATGTGTAAGAAATGAATATATATGCGTAAGAACTGAATATATATGCGTAAGAACTGAATATATATGCTTAAGAACTGAATATATATGCGTAAGAACTGAATATATATGCGTAAGAACTGAATATATATGCGTAAGAACTGAATGCATATATAAGAACTGAATATATATGCGTAAGAACTGAATATATATGCGTAAGAACGGAATATATATGCGTAAGAACGGAATATATATTCGTAAGAACTGAATATATATGCGTAAGAACTGAATATATATGCGTAAGAACGGAATATATATGTGTAATAACTGAATATATATTTGTAAGAGCTGAATATATATGCGTAAGAACTGAGTATATATGCGTAAGAACGGAATATATATGCGTCAGAACTGAATATATGTGTAAGAACTGAATATATATGCGTAAGAACTGAATATATATGCTTAAGAACTGAATATATATGCGTCATAACTGAATATATGTGTTTGAACTGAATATATATGCGTAAGAACTGAATATATATGCTTAAGAACTGAATATATATGCGTAAGAACTGAATATATATGCTTAAGAACTGAATATATATGCGTAAGAACTGAATATATATGAGTAAGAACTGAATATATATGCGTAAGAACGGAATATATAAGTGTAAGAACTGAATATATATGCGTAAGAACGAAATATATATGCGTAAGAACTGAATATATCTGCGTAAAAACTGAATATATATGCGTCAGAACTGAATATATATGCGTAAGAACGAAATATATATGCGTAAGAACGGAATATATATGTGTTAGAACTGAATATATATGTGTAAGAACTGGATATATATGTGTAAGAACTGAATATATATGCGTGAGAACGGAATATATATGCGTAAAAACTGAATATATATGCGTAAGAACTGAATATATATGCATAAGAACTGAATAGATATGCGTAAAAACTGAATATATTTGTAAGAACTGAATATATATGCGTAATAACGGAATATATATGTGTAAGTCTTAGAACTGAATGTATATGTGTAAGAACTGAATATATATGCGTAAGAACTGAATATATATGCGTAAGAACTGAATATATATGCGTAAAAACTGAATATATGCATAAGAACGGAATATATATGCGTAGAACGGAATATATATGCGTAAGAACTGAATATATGCTTAAGAACTGAATATATATGCGTAAGAACTGAATATATATGCTTAAGAACTGAATATATATGCGTAAGAACTGAATATATATGGGTAAGAACGGAATATATATGCGTAAGAACGGAATATATATGTGTAAGAACTGAATATATATGTACGAACTGAATATATATGCGTAAGAACGGAATATATATGCGTAAGAACTGAATATATAAGCGTAAGAACTGAATATATGCTTAAGAACTGAATATATATGTGTGAGAACTGAATATATATGTGTAAGAACTGAATATATATGTGTAAGAACTGAATATATATGTGTAAGTTACTGAATACATATGCGTTATAACAGAATATATATGCGTAAGAACGGAATATATATGCGTAAGAACGGAATATATATGTGTAAGAACTGAATATATATGTGTAAGAACTGAATATATATGTGTTAGAACTGAATATATAAGTGTAAGAACTGAATATATATGTGTAAGAATTGAATATATGTGTAAGAACTGAATATATGTGCGTAAGTTCGGAATATATATGCGTAAGAACTGAATATATATGCGTAAGAACTGAATATATATGCGTAAGAACTGAATATATATGCATAGGTACTGAATATATATGCGTAAGAACTAAATATATACGCGTAAGAACTGAATATATGTGCATAAGAAATGAATATATATGCGTAAGAACTGAATATATGTGTGTAAGAACTGAAGGTATATGCGTAAGAACTGAATATATATGCGTAATAACTGAATATATATATGCGTAAGAATAGAATATATATGTGTAAGAACTGAATATATGTGTAAGAACTGAATATATGTGTAAGAACTGAATATATGCGTAAAAACTGAATATACATGCGTAAGAACGGAATATATATGTGTAAGAACTGAATATATATGCGAAAAACTGAATATGTATGCCTAAGAACCGAATATATATGCGTAAGAACTGAATATATATGCGTAAGAACTGAATATATATGCGTAAGAACTGAATATATATGCGTGAGAACTGAATATATATGCATAAGAAATGAATATGTATTTGTAAGAACTGAATATATATGTGTAAGAACTGAATATATATGCGTAAGAACTGAATATATATGCATACGAACTGAATATATATTCGAAAGAACTGAATATATATGCGTAAGAACTGAATATATGCGTAAGAACTGAATATATATGCGTAAGAACGGAATATATATGTGTAAGAACTGAATATATATGCGTTAGAACTGAATATATATGTGTAAGAACTGAATATATATGTGTAAGAACTGAATATATATGCGTAAGAATTGAATATATATGCGTAAGAACGAAACATATATGTGTAAGAAATGTATATATATGCTTAAGAACTGAATATATATGCGTAAGAACGGAATATATATGCGTAAGAACTTAATATATATGCGTAAAAACTGAATATATATGCGTAAGAACGGAATATATATGTGTAAAAACTGAATATATATGCGTTAGAACTGAATATATACACTTCTCAAAACTGCTAACTACACCGCTACGTTTTGGGTTATATATATCGATGTAAACGACCCATGTAAACACTAAAGTCACACTTTTCATTTCTTGTTCATAAAAGTGTGACTTTAGTGTTTACATGGGTCGTTTGTAATTGCTTATTGTGGTTTAGTTCTAGCATTGCCCATGAAAAAAATAAAATGAAATGATGTAAAAATGATTGAATTGGTATTTCCTTTTTATTTTATTGAAAAACATTCAACCATCGATATATATAACCCAAAACGTGAGCGGTGTAGTTAGCAGTTTTGAGAAGTGTATGTGTAAGAACCGAATATATATGTGTAAGAACTGAATATATATGCGTAAGAATTGAATATATATGCGTAAGAACGAAACATATATGTGTAAGAAATGTATATATATGCTTAAGAACTGAATATATAACCGTAAGAACCGAATATATATGCGTAAGAACTGAATATATATGTGTAAGAACTGAATATATATGTGAAAGGACTGAATATATATGCGTAAGAACTGAATATATATGCGTAGTAACTGAATATATATGTGTAATAACTGAATATATATGCGTAAGAACTGAACATATATGCGTAAGAACTGAATATATATGCGTAAGAGCTGAATATATATGCGTAAGAACTGAATATATATGCGTAAGAACTGAATATATATGCGTCAGAAGGGAATATTTATGCGTAAGAACTGAATATATATGTGTAAGAACTGAATATATATGTGTAAGAACTGAATATATACGTGTAAGAACTGAATATATATGTGTAAGAACTGAATATATATGCGTAAGAACGGAATATATATGTGTAAGAACTGAATATATATGTGTAAGAACTGAATATGTATGTGTAAAACTGAATATAAGAACGGAATATATATGTGTAAGGACTGAATATGTATTTGTAAGAACTGAATATATATGTGTAAGAACTGAATATATATGCGTAAGAACGGAATATATGCGTAAGAACTGAATATATATGCGTAAGAACTGAATATATATGCATACGAACTGAATATATATTCGTAAGAACTGAATATATATGCGTAAGAACTGAATATATGCGTAAGAACTGAATATATATGCGTAAGAACGGAATATATATGTGTAAGAACTGAATATATATGCGTTAGAACTGAATATATATGTGTAAGAACTGAATATATATATGTAAGAACTGAATATATATGCGTAAGAATTGAATATATATGCGTAAGAACGAAACATATATGTGTAAGAAATGTATATATATGCTTAAGAACTGAATATATATGCGTAAGAACGGAATATATATGCGTAAGAATTTAATATATATGCGTAAAAACTGAATATATATGCGTAAGAACGGAATATATAAGTGTAAGAACTGAATATATATGCGTTAGAACTGAATATATATGTGTAAGAACTGAATATATATGTGTAAGAACTGAATATATATGCGTAAGAATTGAATATATATGCGTAAGAACGAAACATATATGTGTAAGAAATGTATATATATGCTTAAGAACTGAATATATAACCGTAAGAACCGAATATATATGCGTAAGAACTGAATATATATGTGTAAGAACTGAATATATATGTGTAAGGACTGAATATATATGCGTAAGAACTGAATATATATGCGTAGTAACTGAATATATATGTGTAATAACTGAATATATATGCGTAAGAACTGAACATATATGCGTAAGAACTGAATATATATGCGTAAGAGCTGAATATATATGCGTAAGAACTGAATATATATGCGTAAGAACTGAATATATATGCGTCAGAAGGGAATATTTATGCGTAAGAACTGAATATATATGTGTAAGAACTGAATATATATGTGTAAGAACTGAATATATATGTGTAAGAACTGAATATATATGTGTAAGAACTGAATATATATGCGTAAGAACGGAATATATATGTGTAAGAACTGAATATATATGTGTAAGAACTGAATATGTATGTGTAAAACTGAATATATTTGCGTCAGAACTGAATATATATGCGTAAGAACTGAATATATATGCGTAAGAACGGAATATATATGCGTAAGAACGGAATATATATGTGTAAGAACTGAATATATATGCTTAAGAACTGAATATATATGCGTAAGAACGGAATATATATCTGTAAGAACTGAATATATATGCGTTAGAACTGAATATATATGTGTAAGAACTGAGTATATATGTGTAAGTACTGAATATATATGCGTAAGAATTGAATATATATGCGTAAGAACGGAACATATATGTGTAAGAACTGTATATATATGCTTAAGAACTGAATATATATGCGTACGAACGGAATATATATGCGTAAGAACCGAATATATATGCGTAAAAACTGAATATATTTGTAAGAACTGAATATATGCGTAAGAACTGAATATATGCGTAAGAGCGGAATATATATGTGTAAGTCTTAGAACTGAATGTATATGTGTAAGAACTGAATATATATGCGTAAGAACTGAATATATATGCGTAAGAACTGAATATATATGCGTAAGAACTGAATATATGCATAAGAACGGAATATTTATGCGTAGAACGGAATATATATGCGTAACAACTGAATATATGCTTAAGAACTGAATATATATGCGTAAGAACTGAATATATATGCTTAAGAACTGAATATATATGCATAAGAACTGAATATATATGGGTAAGAACGGAATATATATGTGTAAGAACTGAATATATATGTACGAACTGAATATATATGCGTAAGAACAGAATATATATCTGTAAGAAGTAAATATTATGTGCAAGAACTGAATATATATGTGTAAGAACTGAATATATATGTGTAAGAACTGAATATATATGTGTAAGAACTGAATATATATGGGTAAGAACGGAAATATATGCGTAGAAACTGAATATATATGCGTAAGAACTGAATATATAAGCGTAAGAGCGGAATATATATCTGTAAGAACTGAATATATATGTTTAAGTACTGAATATATATGTGTAAGAACTGAATATATATGTGTAAGAACTGAATATATAAGTGTAAGAACTGAATATCTATGTGTAAGAACTGAATATATGTGTAAGAACTGAATATATGTGCGTAAGAACGGAATATATATGCGTAAGAACGGAATATATATGCGTAAGAACTGAATATATATGCGTATGAACTAAATATATATGCGTAAGAACTGAATATATATGCATAAGAACTGAATATATATGCGTAAGAACTGAATATATACGCGTAAGAACTGAATATATATGCATAAGAAATGAATATATATGCGTAAGAACTGAATATATGCGTAACAACACAATATATATGCGTAAGAACTGAATATATGCTTAAGAACTGAATATATATGCGTTAGAACTGAATATATGCGTAAAAACTAAATATATATGCGTAAGAAATGAATATATGCGTAAAAACTGAATATATATGCGTAAGAACTGAATATATGCGTAAGAACTCAATATGTATGCGTAAGAGTAGAATATATGCGTAAGAACTGAATATATATGCGTAAGAACTGAATATATGCGTGAAAACTGAATATATATGCGTAAGAACTGAATATATGCGTAAGAACTCAATATGTATGCGTAAGAGCAGAATATATGCGTAAGAACTGAATATATATGCGTAAAAATGGAATATATGTGTAAGAACTGAATATATATGCGTAAGAACTGAATATATGCGTAAGAACTGAATATATATGCGTAAGAACTGAATATATGCGTAAGAACTGAATATATGCGTAAGAACTGAATATATATGCGTAAGAACGGAATATATATGCGTTAGAATGGAATATATATGCGTAAGAACTGAATATATATGCGTAATAACTGAATATATGCGTGAAAACTGAATATATATGCGTAAGAACTGAATATATGCGTAAGAACTCAATATGTATGCGTAAGAGCAGAATATATGCGTAAGAACTGAATATATATGCGTAAAAATGGAATATATGTGTAAGAACTGAATATATATGCGTAAGAACTGAATATATGCGTAAGAACTGAATATATATGCGTAAGAACTGAATATATGCGTAAGAACTGAATATATGCGTAAGAACTGAATATATATGCGTAAGAACGGAATATATATGCATTAGAATGGAATATATATGCGTAAGAACTGAATATATATGCGTAAGAACTGAATATATATGCGTAAGAATGGAATATATATGTGTAAGAACTGAATATATGTGTAAGAACTGAATATATGTGTAAGAACTGAATATATGTGTAAGAACGGAATATATATGCGTAAGAACGGAATATATATGCGTAAGAACTGAATATATGCGTAAGAACGGAATATATATGCGTAAGAACTGAATATATATGCGTAAGACTGGAATATGTATGTGTAAGAACTGAATGTATGTGTGAAAGAACTGAAGATATATGCGTAAGAAC
>JAWPHD010025139.1:0-17147 GCA_037043455.1 Cyrtodaria siliqua | reverse complement strand
CCTCTCAGTCTCTCTCGCACGACGCTTATCTGGGATGGTGGTGTAATACCCTTCCTCTTGTCTGAAATGTTAAACATACATACTCAGTAATTTGTAGAACAATCATCCAGCAAAAATTATATGGGAGGTTTTGTATTGAATCTTTATAAAGGCTTGCCTTAACTGCAACATGTGGTATACCGAGTTATTATTAAAATAACTGCAACATTGGTATACCAATTATTTTAAATAACTGCAACATTGGTATAGACTGATTATTTTAAATAACTGCAACATTGGTAATCCGATTATTTTAAATAACTTGTTTTCAAAATTATTGAAATATTGAACATTACGAGAGGGGTGAAATGTGAAAATATAGTGTTGTAACCATGGTAACTGTTACATAATTAAAGAAAAAACATATAATAGTTTTGCGTTAAGCCTTTGCTACTGTGTTCAGTGCCCACAGCACGTCTTAACTTATAATTGTATTTATATCAATACTCAGACTGGACTTTTGTTCTTCTCAAATTAACAAACCCATCCCCTGACATCTTAGTACATCTTAGTTGAAACTTTATTTATTTCACAATTGATTGTAACTTATTTTAATCACTCACAATGTCTTTCAGATGCAGAACGCAGATATAAGTGTTTTGGAGAGGATCAAACACTCACAACTTTTCGTATCATGTGTCCCAACGCTCTACCACAATACCCCACAGACATGTGTAACTTCAACAATTTCATGATACACAAACAAAACAATTGACATTGATTATCTAACTGCGAAAATTTAAAATGATCAATTGTATGCAACAAAAAGAACCATCATGGATATCAGCAAAGTCTCTGGCTCCGTTAATTAAACTCTGTTATGCGCTATTCCTGACCTTCACTCAGATATCCATTGAATGATTCTTATATTATTTCCAAACATTTTTCTCAACCCTACACATTTTTGAAAACCTGTGGAGATCACACTTAGCATCACTTTTATGCAGATTTCACTTACATGCTTTCTTGATCTGTGCATCTGTTGCTTTGTAGCGTAGATTACCCAGGCCTAACACAGCATAATGGTCTTGATTCTGCAATTGTAAACCATATGTTGTCCAGTTTTTACAATCTGAATATCGAAGTAAGAAGCCCTGACAGTAAACCTATGTGTGTTTTGTGTTGTAATGTTTATATTTTTTTATTTATTTATTTATTTTGAATTAAAATGTTTATGTCACTAGCCCTAATTCTTATATATATTCAATGAAAACCTGTACATTTTCCTTATAGCCCGACTCACATAAATTAAAACAAAAACACATAGCCCAAATGACAGTTTACTAGCCCCGGGCTTCGGGCTAGTAGGTTAATTCGAAGACTGTGCGTATACAAGTTTTACTTTATATAAAATAACGACAGCTAGATTTGTCAAGGCTTATGATGCTAAAGCGGTTTGACTAAAAATGTGTCTGGTTTTATTTCATTCATAAAACTTAAATTACAAGAGTTGTCGGAGAACAGCGCAGCTCGACTATTTAATTTTTCAGAGAGAATAATAAAATTTATGGCTAGTATAATACCATTAGAAGAAAAGAGGGGCTCTTACAACAATGTGGAGGTGGGGTTGGGTTGTGTAACTTAAGAATTGACAAAAAATACCGGTACACAGAAATAATGTTTTTTTTTTTTTTTTTTTTTAGAGTTTTGAGGTGTGGTGCGGGATGGGGTTGGGGGAGGGCGGGGAGGGGGGGTGGGGAGTGGGGGTGTGAGGTGAGTGAGGGCAACATAATATGTGTAATGAAGCTATGTAAGAATTCACCAAAACAACACTAAAAATATTGTAAAAAAGAATGTGGGGTGGGGGGGAAATAAATAAATAAAAATATTCTGTTTTCGAGTGGGGCTGGAGGGGGTGAGATTGGGCGTAGCGAGGTGGGGGGAAGGGGGCAACATGTTTAAGAAACACAGCTTACACGCAAAATTTGATGTGAAACAGACATATTTTAAGGGCTATCAGAATTTGGGTTCCCATGGGAGCCCAGGGGTTACAGGAACCAAAATTACTTAAGCAGCCCTTACCGATGAATGCTATAAGGAAGCTAAATGGCCAAATTTGGTTGTGCTAGGGTAAGAATTGTAAGAGATATATAGACTTGTAAACACAGCTTTACACGCAAAATTTGATGTGAAATGGGACACATTTTATGGGCTATCATAATTTGGGGTTCCATGGGAGCCCATGGGTTTGCAGGAACCAAAATTGCTTATGCAGCCCTTAAGATAATGCTATAAGGAAGCCCATGAACAAATCTGGTTGTGCCTAGGATAAGATATGTAAGAGATATAGACTTGTAAACACAGCCTTACACGCAAACCTTGATGTGGGACGCCGACGCCGACACCGACGACCCCGGGGTGATTACATAAGCTCTCTTATTCTTCGAATAGTCGAGCTAAAAATGATAAAATGATAAACCATAAACCATATGATAAAAAAAAAGATTACTTTCGGTATTCAGGATAAAATAATAGGCCAAAACTCAATCATCACACATACTATTATCAAAAAAATTGCACTGGTAGTAGTGTGGGGCAATTTTCAACAAACATTTTGTATATATATTTATAATTATTGATACATTCTGAGATAGACAGGGGACCTCACATGTTAAGGAAACACTTTCACAATATTCATAGAGATGAATGAATGGTGTTTTACAGCATGTCGGACACATAAATAGGTCATATTGCGCGCGCAAGAAAACATGAAGGATTGGAAAGTAGGTAATTAAAAAATAATGTAAACGTATAAATATAAATACTATCTACAAATAAGGGATGATACAAACTATGTATATATGTAAATCAACAAAGGCTTGTAAACAAGTTAATATATATTAGAAAAATATCATATTGAGTTTATAAAGTCTGATTTCTTTAAGGAAATCTAAAACAAGACTAAAATCTATAGTATCAAACTGTGTAGTATCTGTCGCATAGGATCAAAGACTACACATTCCAACAAGATATGTTTTGACCGTTAACGGTGCAGAAACAGGGTATACATTCTGCAACTGCTCACCCTTGTAATAAAAAGAGATGAATTATTCAAAGAAAAGAAACAAAATATCCCTAACCTTCCACTCCTTCGGATCTAGACTAAGCAGTTAGTGAGTCATCTTCCTACCACTACCTCCTCTTGTTCTTCTTCACTTTCTGATGGAGCTTGAACTGGATAAGGAATGCTGGGATAGCGAGTGTTTGTGACGCCGAGCGTAAACTCAAGGCTTCAATACCATCGGACCGACTGGTTCGGACTTGTAACTTGGTACAGGCTGTTGAAAATGTTTTGAAGAAAATGACACACTGTAGCAACTACCGTAAATCTTGCAGGTCGGAAAGCCATAGGACAATTAACAGAACAAATGGATACTGAAACACTTGGTGACCGTGTAACTGATATTTTCTAATTAATTTCTTTATGGGATGGAAGTTTACATTTAGAGAAACAATACTACAAAGATCTATGTAAAGTCATGGCACTGTCCACATGTGACTATTCTTCCAAATTGTCCGAATCAGAGGAGCCATAGCTTAATGGCAGGTACTGAACAGATTTGGAATGGATTAGTCGCACCCAACAGTTAAGGATCATATGGCGACATTTCATGTTCCTCGATTTGTGGAAGGACCCAAGGTCTCCTCTGTGCAATTTTCTGAACCACAGGGTTCTCCAAGTCTAGAAATTATAGGTGGAGGCGGTGCAATCCCGTTATTTTTGCAGGTTTTTTTTAAGACCATTTTGACAGCGACACCCGAATGTTGGAGGAGAGTTATACGGTTTGGTCAATACGATTAAGGCGCTTGTTTATTATTGAAGACGTGATGACAAGCGTCTGCGTGGTATTACTTTAACTACATGTAAGATTATCAAATCGGGTCTAGATTCAGGTTACGTTATGGTGTTTGTTGCGCCAATTCATACAGTTGCCACAGGCACATTTTCGTCCAGATGAATTTCTGGTAAAAGCCTTTTGTGTTCTACATCAAGAAAAAAAAATATTATGTTTTATTTAAAAAAAAATTAAAGTGGCGCTTGACGATTTTTTACATGGCAGCGTTTGTTTTGCATGGCGGTATGTGCCGAAAGTGTGTCGGCCAATCCATCGTATAAGTGCTCTTGGAGAACCCTGAACCATCCTAGTCTCTGACGGCCAGCCAAGACCGGTATCATGTATATGTCTTACTTGCAGATATCGGGTGGTTGGAGCAAGATTAGGCCAAATACAGCCCACACTAGCCATTAGCCGTTTTTATTCGCGCGTTTTTTCTGCACCATACACATCAAAGTTTTTAATGACGTCATGTTATAAAACAAACTTGACAACATCAAATGTACTTATGCATCAGTTACACTTTTTGACATCACTTGCTGTTTATCACAAGATTAAAGTAAGGAAATTAATATTATAAGTTGTTTGAAAAGTCTCTTTAGAATCTCTCATAATCTCTTCTCTCGGAACGTCCCTCTTTTTTCCCCCAGGACCCTGGTTCTGGATAGCAGAGCATAGAAACGGGCCGGAGGTGACCGAGAGCTAAAACCACCGATGTTTCATGTAAACACCATCACAATTTTATGGAACACACCAATGATTTTAATCAAATCCTTTTCCTATTAAAACATAAAACAAAAGATAACTTATTTATTTACAACAATTTTTAAAAATATATAATCAAATGTCGTTGGTTTTCGCGACTCAGTTACAAACATCACATTTTGAGAGTTAAAAACGGTAAATCTAATAGTTTGCAGTAAACCGCAGTTGGCATGCTGTTATTGATCATAACGTGTGTTGATTGAAACCGTTGAAATATGTATAACTGATCAAGCTACCCCCACCCCGCATGGTTTTCTTGTTGAACATGTTTTGTTGTTTTAAGATGAACACCGAATGACCGAGTATCAATATAAAAAAGAATACGTGCTGATTTCCTACCACAATAATTTTCCCAGAAACTATTGTGGTATCATCTTCTCCGGGAATAGGAAGCAGCATTTTTATAATAAAAAGAACTTCGAAGAAAACAAAAAACTCAATATCCAACTTCGACGATCAGGCGTCTGCATAATTTTGATTATTCAATAGCGCGTTTTTTGAAAGGGATAAGGACGTTTCGGACCATGGGCAATTCGACACCCAGGTTTGGTATACGGGTTACATTAGCCTCTGTCACCCCGGCCCGCTTCTGATTTCTTCGTTACGCTATGCTACACGGATCCAGAACCAGGGCCTGGGGAAAATAGGACGTTTAAAATCGCCCTCTCGTTTTGGGCGATTTTGGTGAGATTTTTAGAGATTTAACGAGACTTTCGAAAAACAATATTTTTAAGTTAATTTAATAATATTTTCTTATTTTGAACTTATGGAAGCATCAAGTGACGTTAAACAGTGTAACTGCTGCATCAACAATTGACGTTGTACTTGTTTTAACAACATGACGTCACGTAAACGTCGCCTTTATGAGCGTGAAAAAAAACGCGCGAATAAATTGTGCTAGTCGCTAGTGGGCGCTTTACTTGACCACTAATCTGCCCAGAGACCGATATCTGCAAGTAAGATATATGCATGATACGGTCTAGCTGGCCGAGACTAGGGTTACATCTGTTATACCTCAATTCAATTCAATTCAAACTTTATTTATTTTTAGATAATCATTTAACAAAATAACATAAGCTATGAATAGCTATTTACCAACTTATAATAAATAATGTTATATTGGTCGCTGGTACACTTTTATATCCGATTTCTTCCCTTAGTTATAGGTTTCCAATAGTATAGTTAGCCATTATGTATATAACAGGTGGTTGAAAAAATCGTTCCCTCAACCCGGGACTCGAACCCAGGGTCTCTGGTTTACCGTACCGAGGCTCTAACCACTGAACTATCGAGGACACATGGTTTTCATCGTTTACCTGTACCCTGTTACATACATCCCCCACCAGATTGAAATTCGTCCCAGGCCGGCATAACAGACACGGTTCTGGATCCCGGACGAGCCCCATAATATAACAGGTGGTGAAAAAATCGAGCCTCAACCGGGACTCGAACCCTGGGTATCTGGTTTACCGTACAACGGCTCTAACCACTAAGCTATCGAGGACATATGGTTAGGAATCGATTATTCACCATTTACCTGTACCCGGTTACATGTATATGTTCATTAGGCCCTACCTGTTTTACATTTCATATTGTATTGTGTGTATTTGAGATATGTATTAATATCTATCACTATTTTATTGCACATTAATTTCATCAGTGAGTGTGTGTCAGGTATGTGTGAGCTGGTACCTTAAGTAGATTGCTTAAGCTTAAGGGTATTATTTCCCCACCATATAAGAGAAACCGGAAGTTCCTTTTTAAAGTCATTGGGTCATGGGAAAGAAACGCGCCAGTTGCCATTTTCGTTCTTGAGAGAACAGACGTATAATATTTTGTCTCCAGTTATTTATTCCATAACTTGAATATATATATATACTTCTGTTTTACAGATAAATGGACTTCTTCGTATCCTCGATACAGAGCTTTAGGCGACTTCATTTTCAACCCCCACTAAACCCTGTGACATATATAGATATATATATACACGCTGTAAAAGAACACACAATCTCATTATTTTAAAAGCAATACATAGTCATCAGGTGTCGATCCTGAACATGGCGAGCCATAAAAGGTATTAAAGAAATATACTTACTTACAATGTAAAGTAAAACTTTATAAGGGCGACTTAATTTAAAAGACCCAACCCCCATGCCAAGATAAATGATTGACACATAATGATTATCTAGTATAAAACAAATATAAGCATAGCACGGTACGATACTAAGACACATACCATAGCACAAGCTATAACAGCCCACAAATAGCACAAGCTATAACAGCCCACAAATAGCACAAGCTATAACAGCCCACAAATAGCACAAGCTATAACAGCCCACAAATAGCACAAGCTATGCAATCACATATGAAACACAAGCTATACAAGCACACACCATAGCACAAGCTACATGTATACAAGCACATGCAATAGTAGCAGCTATAAAAGCACACACAATTAGCATAAGCAATAGAAACATACACAAATTGCACAATTTTAGAGGCACCACAGTCATCAGGTGTCGATCTTGAACGTGGCGGTGTACTATAGGAAGTACATTTACTTACAGTGTAACGTAAACACATAAAAGTTAAATTAGATTAAATACAAGACCAACCCCCATGCCAAA
Organism: Cyrtodaria siliqua; assembly: GCA_037043455.1. Classification (NCBI taxonomy): domain Eukaryota; kingdom Metazoa; phylum Mollusca; class Bivalvia; order Adapedonta; family Hiatellidae; genus Cyrtodaria; species Cyrtodaria siliqua. Next base: position 9,880 of record JAWPHD010025139.1, on the reverse strand, counting down.
ATAAACATGGACAGATAATGACTATCTACCATCAAATAGCATAAGCATAGTACAGTAGAAAATAAGATACAAAGGATATAAACAAAATGAACAAAACTAAGTAGAAATTGAGCCTATTTAACAAATATCACATAACTAACCAGAACAGGAGACACAGGAGCAGCTATCTCCATCCCAGGCATTTATGATACTCTTGAAATGATTAAAAATTCCTGTATCTCTGAAATGCCGAGGTAAGGAAATCCAGAGTTTAGGTGCACTGAAACGGAAATAGCCAATCCGTACCTAGTTGTTCGTACCCTCGGTACTTCAGCTGTTGTTGTATACCTAAAACAGAGTAATGATTATTTTCTTTAATAATAACAAGCTCATGAAGATAGACGTGGTCTCTTTTTATTTATAATTTTAAAAATTCTAATGCCATGGTACGTAAACGTCTAACTTTCAATGTTGGTTGTTTAGATGACAACAACAAAACTTCATATGTAGAGGAATAATTCTTAAATACAAAACGAAAAACTCTCTCTTGAACTTTTTCCATTTTCTTTGTCTAAACGTCATCACAGAAGTGCCATGTTAGAGGTCTATAACTAAAATTTTACATTATGAAGGAGTGATAAATAGTTAATTTACCTGGTCTATAAATATGTTTACCTATGAGTTTCATGGCATTCAATTATCGAGACCCATTTTTACAAATGTTTGTGACATGTACATCAAATTTAAGTGTAAAATCAATAGTTACACCAAGCAGTTTTACATTTTCTTCACTGTAAATATTGTTATTGTCCAGGTTAAAAGATACATTTTCTTGTTTGGATTTTTCGCCTATAGATATGGCTTGGAACTTATCAAGATTATCCTTCATCTGGTTATTAGAGAACCGATGTCTAAGAAATAACTATCTTGTTCTAGTTTAGATTTAACATTTTCAATGTTTGTATCGGCACAATAGAGGGTATATAGAGACTACTACCTTGGACAAAATCAATAAACACGATAGTTATTGCCCTTGATTTAATGACAATGTCCTATATTTGCCTCGTGAACATATCTTTCATTCGATCTTTACTAAATTTAGTCAATATATTTATATTAATAAAAACTTGGACAAGTTCAAAACCAGTTGCATCAGACTAGACACATCAAAGTTACAGTCCTTGATTTTTAAAAATTAAATGTTTTCCAGTTGGCCTTAGACTATTCAAGTCAGTAGAGTGGCCTCTTGTGTATGTTGTTCCCGGAAGACTACTTAATACACGCCACTCTGTAAATGACATACTTTTAGACATGGAGGTCATCTTGAGTGACAGTTTTGCCATAAAACACAAATCTGTCTATCCATCAGCAATTTCATAAAATAATATTCAAGTCTAGATTTGAAACAGTTTAATGACAAACGATCACAATATATTTGGAATGGATCGACGCTCTAAGATTTTTTTAGGTCGCCCAAGATCTCCAAGTTGGCTAAAACTATGTCAAATTTATTGAAATTTTAAATATGCAGCACTACAGTCGCAGCAATCGTGCAAATATTCATACAGTCTTTCCTATGAAACCTTGCTTTCTCAATACTTTGATTATTAATGATACTAACTATACTTAGTTTTGTTTACACTGTCTTGTCTATTTGGGCGCTGAAGACAGGATAATAGCGAGGATTGTGCGCATATAAAATCGATTCAAGCTAACCAGTCGCCTTATTGCCTACTGACCGTTCCAAGTCGTTAACCCTGTCTTCACCACCCTTTCTGTTGTTTTTTGTCTCTTTCATTGTGGTTTCAAGTCCTTGTTTGCAGTACAGTGCGGACCTACGATGCCACCTACGTTCGGACGCTGTGGTTTCTATAGGACCCTATATATCATTTTAGATGATTTTCATTTACTTGTATCGAGTCAGATCCAATATCCTTAGCAACATCTACAAAGAAATCATTGAACATAGTACATACATATCTTGTTGGTTATTAACTAGTTTGTTTGTTTCACATAACACAGTATTTTTATTCACATCAGAACCTCTGTTTGTCAAAAATGGCTTAATTGTGGGCCAACAATCACTAGATAAACACATCTATCAGTGAAATACTTGTTAATAAAGTTTCTACTCATGCTAGTGACCAGGTTTCTATGTTTTCTGAAATTTTCCCAGATGCTTTGTTGGTTTGAAATTTATTACAGAGCATTTTCTTTTTATAAATAGCATGCTTCAAGTTTTTGTTCATATAAGGTACAGGTTTAGGCAAGATCTTTTTTTTTTTTAAAGGTGCATGTTTATTCACACTATTAAAATCAATTTACAGATCATTTACTAGCACATTGTCTGCTGTAAAAGATGAAAATTCATTTTCTAAATCTAGGTTAAAATGTTCAACATCAAAATTTCTAAAACTTCTATAAGTCATCCATTTTGGCTTCACAACAGGTATGTGGACATTCAATTGAAAAGCTATCATGTTATGTACATCATCAAGATCACAAATAAAATTGCAGTTTTACTTCTCACAAGACGTATCATTGGTTAAAATAACATCATTGCAGTTTTACTTATCACAGAGGTATCATTGGTTAAAATAACATCAATTAGAGAAAGTGTATGTGCAGAAGTAAAGGATGTAGGTTTTGTAACAGTATTTTCAAGGTCAAAAACATCACATATTTGTTTGAGACACATACTCTTTCTTACATCATTGAAGCATATCACACTTGAGATCACCCAAAATAATAAAATGTTTATATTTGGCACTAGCTTTGTCTAAAAGCATGAAGCAGTCATTTTGAAATGTATCCTCTGATTGTGATCGAGGTTTGTAGGCACCTATGATGAGCCATTTAGAATTGTTCATGTTTACCTCAATATAAATCGATTCGATGTCACTAAATTCATATCACCAGCTATGTCTGATCTCAAGTATGCCGCAACTCCTCCCCTCTTTGCTGTTCTGTCCGCCCTTCAGAAGTGGTAGTTGTCCACGGAAAATTGTGTGTCTACAAAAGAGTTATCAATTTTGGTTTCTGAGAGAAATAAAATGTCAACTATATTTTTTTTCCAAAATATCTTTTATATAGTCAAATTTGTGCCTGATGCTATTAGGTATGCACATATTAATCTGTCTGGGGGTTTATTCGAGCATCAAAAAATTCCTGGAAAAAAACAGATCCTCAGGAATAGTTGAGTTGGTTGCTGGAATAGAGTCACTATAAGTATGTTCCAAGCTATGATCAGCAAAGTCAGACTGTTCCGACGACTCGAAGGAAGAGTCAGTAAAATCTGAAAGAGGTTCAGTACAGTATCCACAAAACTATTCTTTACCAGACGTTTCTAGGAGTTTGTACTGATTAAGACATATTGCCACAACCAACAGTGTGGCCTAGGGGTTCTGTATCTGTATGGTACACGTTTCCGTCACAATTGACGATTACAACGCGGGTTTGTTGCGCATTAAAAAATAAAAAGATATACTTAAAAATAATGGATTAAAGAGAGAAGAAAAAAATCATTAAAAGGGATAGGAAAGGCGGAAGGAAGATATTCTTAGTCGCTAATTGCGTGATCATCATCAGTCATGTCTGGCTACTGTAGCGGCCCCTGGGAATTCACTAAACCAACATAGCACCGAGAATCACTAGAACCTAACAAACACTCAACTGGGAATGAAAGTTTGGAAAGCTCCCGTTTGTAAGATACGAAATCAGGAGCCTCAGCCACAGTGGCGATCAGTGGCTGGTAGACTATTCCAACGACAAACTGTTCTTATGAAAAAAACCCACTAAATTTGAGATAGTCGCTGGAAGAAGATAACTGTCTAAATTTCAAAGAGTGATTGGACCTGGTGCGAGATGATGCAGGTGTCAGGAACTCGGATGCTTAGGTATGTCCACTAGCCCGTGAATAAACTTAAAAAGCATGGTTAGTTGGCTCTTTATACGTCTCTAGGGTTTCCCATTCTAGGTGCTCAAACATAGATGTGACACTGCTAGTGTTCCTATAGCGGTTGGTGATGTATCGTGCCAGCCGACGCTGGACCATCTCTACCTTTTTGGTGTGCTCCAATTCATGTCTTTTTGCAGTTTTACCCCGAGGTACTTTGACGAATCCGTGGTTTCAAGGACTTGACCCTTCCGTATGTAGTTAGAGACTACATGTGATCTTGATCTAGAGACTCTGATGGTGCTGCATGTGCCTGTACACAGTACTCAAGTTTGGATCTTGCAAATGATTTATATAGCCTGATTATGATATTGTTTTCCCTTGATACAATGTATCTTTTAATCATGCCAAGTGTCAAGTTATTTTTTTTGCAGCACTTACACAGTGCTTAAATATGGGTGAGGAGTCGGGGTTTGTGGGGAGGGAGGGGGAGAGGTCGGACCGGGTTTGGTAGCGCGGGTGGGCTGGTGAGTTTTCGGACCATAGCAATTCGGGTCGGCGGAGGTGGCGGCGGGTCAACTCATAGCTGTCAAGGCACAATGGAAGTTTAGAGTCAGCTGGGGCCCAATGGCGGTTGACCCTTGGTTAGGGGGTCAGTGGAGTGAAGCACGACGGTCTTTGGTGGTTGCTAGTATTTGAATGTTATGAATTTTAGTATATAGATGTATACTCGTAATACTGTTCATATGATCATATATTTTAATTGAATTCAATTTAGTCACACACTATACGGGAGCGATACGGAAATCCTGGTTACGCTATACTAAATTTTATCGAGTTTTGGTATTAAACATACTAAAGTTTTTTTAAAAACTCGACGAGGCTGCATTTTGGCCAAACTGTTAAAACGCGTGTGAACGTAGAATATATGCGTATAGGCGCGATTTGACACAAAAATGCGTGCGTTTCAATGCCCAGTCTTGACAAGTATATCTACTCAATATTTTCAGTTAATGATAACGATATGTTTTGTTGTTTTGTTGTTTTTAACTTGTCACTCATTTTAATGAACACAATAGCTACTTTTCTATATCAATTGCTAATTTCATGGCTCGTGCCTTATGACAGTTAATTTTCTGGTCACAAGAACATTCTGCGGGGTCAACGCATAATAAGGCAGAACAATTAGTACTAAACAGACGCTAAATACGATAATTAGGCAGAACAATTGGTACCAAACAGACGCTAGGCAGAACAATTGGTACCAAACAGACGCTAAATACGATAATTAGGCAGAACAATTGGTACCAAACAGACGCTAAATACGATAATTAGGCAGAACAATTGGTACTAAACAGACGCTAGGCAGAACAATTGGTACCAAACAGACGCTAAATACGATAATTAGGCAGAATAATTGGTACCAAACAGACGCTAAATACGATAATTAGGCAGAACAATTGGTACCAAACAGACGCTAGGCAGAACAATTGGTACCAAACAGACGCTAAATACGATAATTAGGCAGAACAATTGGTATAAAACAGACGCTAAATACGATAATTAGGCAGAACAATTGGTACCAAACAGACGCAAAATACGATAATTAGGCAGAACAATTGGTACAAAACAGACGCTAAATACGATAATGAGGCAGAACAATTGGTACCAAACAGACGCTAAATACGATGAATAGACTGCTTTATTTGAGTTTTTTAAAATATAAATGCCTGATACACACCTTCTCTTTGTACACATGTTATCATTTGATATAAATACTTTACTTCTTTTATATCTAAGAACAGAGAACAAAGGAAACCTCTGTTGTAATCTCAACATCAGAGGCCACACCAGATGTCTGTTTCTTAGTAGATTCCTGACCAAAGATATTTATAAACAGTTTGTATTAAATATTGTTAAACTATGTGCAACTTTAAATAAGAGGCACAAGAGGGCCTGTATTGCTCTACTGGCAATACACATTTGGTGGAATTCAAGTGAATAACAAAGAAAAACGTCCATGTCATGAATAGCTGACGATCTTCGCAAAGATGAAAAACAGTGTCAAACAAGCTTCTAATTGAATAACAGAATGTGATCACGCAGTTGATGGCCAGCCGTCGCAAATTCCCGTGCCCACCTTAAAGTGTTCAAGCCTAGTAAGTGTATATATAGTTATAGGTTGGGATCTCAATGGTTTCCAAGTTATGATCCAAGGGCTCTGTCCCTAAGGGTAGGGACGGACCCCAGGGTTGATGCTGATTGAACGTCTGTTTATGTGCCCAAACAGTGTATGATTATAGAGTGGGGATTTTATATTGATTGGATGGTTGGATCCGTCTGTTCATGCCCAGTAAGTGTATATTATGGTTATAGCGTGGGGATCTCAACGGTTTCCAACGGTTTCCAAGTTATGACCCAGTAGCTATTTCCCCAGGGTTGGGGATGGACCCCGTGGCCGATGCTGGTTGGATGATTGTATCCGTCTTACTTGCAGATATCGGTCTGTGCAAATAATGCCGATTAAAGCGCCTACTAGCGATTAGCCGCGTTTATAGTACCACATATATCTAGCGATCTTAAACCATCTAAGCACAGTAAGTGCCGAAAAAATAACAAATGGTCAAAAAGACTTAATCAATATTTAGTAGAATATGCCACTTTTAAGAACATTTTTGAGTGCGAGAACTTACCAAAGTATGTTTATTATGCATTTAAACTTCGAAATGAACTTCAATGTAGATTTTGTATGCCATGGTTTTCTTTGTTTGTTTTTTTTCTAATTTTCTCACATTTTTTTCTTTGATGTTCTCACTATATTGGCCTATATTGTATATGTATTGTGGGTAGGCTATACACGTTGTACTGAATGTTTAATGCTGAATAAAGTTATTATTATTATTATATACACACACACGGAAGTAAGAACTATTCTTACTTCACTGATACAAATTATAACACTGTCATTCCCAGATAAACTCATCTCCTTGTTGTTAAGTATTGAGGGTGAACATGTTATTAACGTTAGCGCTAAATCAGGACTACCTAGATAACGAAAAACAAACAACTTCTTACATCTGGGATGAAAACAGGGCCCTGATAATATCAGCAAGGTGACCTTAGAACAATGATGTTCTAAAATATTTTGCGACAGTAATAATAATAATAGTCAGGAATAACTGGTTGTCAGTTTCTCGCTTTGCAGACCACTTAAACAAACACACAAATCAACATCATTTAATGTAATGTTAACATTATAATATCTTATTGGGCTACAAAACATAGATTCATCGATTTTATAACATATTAAATTGTAATTATAGTTTAGTATTGACTATACATTTAGTTATGAAGTATAGCTAAAGAGATGTTATTGGTAGATTTCCCGTTGCTATTATTTAAGACTAGATTGTATTATTAAAATATTAAAATATAATTAACACATTGAATAATACCATTTTATACTGCATACTGGGTTAAAGGTGTTAGTTAATACATCAAAAGAGAGAGAGAGAGAGAGAGAGAATGCAAAACAATAGTATTCCTATGTATCCAGCGAAACTCATACAGAATTGTTGCAAGCAACATTCAGTTAAAGGGAATGTAGCGACATAGCCAAACAAGCTCTGTCATTGAGAGTTCTGAAAAACTTGGAAAAAGGTGAAAGAATTATCAAAATCGGATAATAAACAAAAAGATATGACCATTTAAAGGTTGTTCTTAAACGAATATGGGAGCCGCCATTTTTAGAACTACGACATCATAGTTCCATATTACCATATATGGAATATTGATAAATATCCTTTAAAACGAGATAAAAAATCACTGCAAATGGATGATTTTATTTACTGTTCATATAAAGCATTATTGCCATTAAGTATTACATATTTTTCATACAGTTGCTGTAATTTTTCCGCTATAAATCCGTAAATTTTCATATTTATAAATATTCCATATATGGTCATTTAGAATCGTGATGTCATAGCTCTCAAAATGGCCGATCCATATCCGATTCAACAGAAATTTCAAATGATCATATCTTCTTTCTTTATCATCCGATTTTCATAATTCTTTCATCCTTATTCAAGTATTTCAGAACTCTCAATAATAAAGATGATTGGCTGTGTCGCTACATTACCTTTAAAGTGCATATTTTACTTTGTATTCTTTTATTACAGTATTTATAATTGAAATTAGCGGCATATTCCTATTTATACTGTTTATACTGTAGTCGAAGCCGGTGTAAACCAACAGGTTTTTTAGGCCTTTTAGAAATGGTTGTTTTCCCAGTCTGGTTATGATTTTTTTCTTTTCATAAGTGAAACACTTCCGGTTCCTTTTTAGTTTTTCGGTCTGAATTTATTAGGATGATTTGCCCAGCATTTATTTAGCCTACTTTTAAAGGAATTGATGGTGGGTGCCTCAATCACTGTGTCCGAAAGTTTGTTCCAAGATTCTACGACTCTGTAAGCAAATGAATTTTTCCTAATATCAATTCTTGCTCTTTTTTTTAAAATAGTTTCTTGGAATTTCACCTTGTTCCAAGATCAGGGGCCTGAGTGAACAGTTTATTTTTTGTCAACTGTATCGATATTATTTAAGATTTTATAAACCTGAATAACGCCAGCCCGCTCTCTTCTATATTCAATGGTTGATAGCCCTAGCATAGTGAGTCTTGCATGGTACGGAAAGTTACTGAGGTTTTCCACCATCCTAGTTGCTCTTTTGGACATTTTCTAGAGCAATTATATACTTTTTTAGGTATGGGGACCAAACCACCGTAGCGTATTCAAGGTGTGGTCTAACAAGAGATTTATATAAACACATGAACATTTCTTTATCCATGTATGTGAAAGTTTTATAAATTAGGCCAAGACATATATGTATGTAGGCACAGACATATTAATAATATTTGTTATTAGGTCTGTGATGTAGGTATATGGTTATCTTTTAAGTTATTTGTGTTTACTAATCAGAATTAAGCTTATGTTACTTATATATATGTTTCATATCTGTGATTGTCATGCCAAACGTAGACTGCTCCAGAGCCGACAATTTGAAAACGTTTGAAAAACGGACATGCTTAACAGTGTAACAGTCTAGCCAAAGATGTCCCTTGGTGGTCCTTGATTGGAAAATAAAATTTATTCTATTCTATTCTATTTTATTCTGCGCCGCTTGCTTTTTTATCAAGCGCTTATATCAAGCGTCGAAGATGATCAAGACTATCCGCTGAGCAAAAAATATTTTTTTTCACCATGGCATCTGAGAATCCGAAAAGTTCCGAAATTCGACTGAAAAGTGAAAAAGGACACCAACTCTATTGCAGATATTGGAATGAAGACGAAGTTAAGCCTGTAAACCAGACGAAGTAAGGTTCCACTGGATTAGCAGCAGTTCGCTTCGCTATATGATTATGAGCAGCTGTCGAACCGACTCAAAAATAATATTTTGATTTTTGTATAACTATAAGTATCCTCGACCTCTTAGTTTACGACCACTTAACGACAGTTGGCTGCATATATCAGAAAAACTTTATATATTTGACCTAATATGATATTTTATCAAAAATGTAATAGACCGGAACTACCTGGATGATAGTGTAATCCGCGCAAAAACAGTTGAGATTCAAGCAATCCTTCTCCTCACACTTCTACTAAAAAAATAATCCGAGCCTTCTCTGACCCAAAGCCTTCTTTTTTTCTTTTTTTTGTGTCTTTTTTACACAGCCAGATGAAATACCAAAATCGTAAAAAGTGCTGGTAATGTCATAATCCGAGCCTTCTCTGACCCAAAAAGCCTTCTTTTTATTATTGTAATGAAGACGAAGATAAGCCTGGAATATTTTTTTTTTTTTTTTACATATTTCTGTGTTGTTTTGGTCAATTCTTACATATAGCTATGTTGCCCCCCACCACCACCACCCCATCGAAACTCAATTTTGTTTACACATTTCAACCCCCCCCCAGGGTTCTCAATAAGAACCGGCCGGCCGAAATGCCATTT
>JAWPHD010025138.1:0-17150 GCA_037043455.1 Cyrtodaria siliqua | reverse complement strand
TATATTCAGTTCTTACACACATATATTCAGTTCTTACACATATATATTCAGTTCTTACACATATATAATCAGTTCTTACACATATATATTCAGCACTTACGCATATTTATTCAGTTCTTACACATATATATTCCGTTCTTACTCATATATATTCAGTTCTTACACATATATATTCAGTTCTTACACATATATATTCAGTTCTTACACATATATATTCAGTTCTTATGCATATATATTCAGTTATTACACATATATATTCCTTTCTTACGCATATCTTCAGTTCTTACAAATATATATTCCGTTCTTACGAATATATATTCAGTTCTTACACATATATATTCAGTTCTTACACATATATATTCAGTTCTTACGCATATATATTCAGTTCTTACACATATATATTCAGTTCTTACGAATATATATTTTCATTTCTTACACATATATATTCCGTTCTTACGCATATATATTCAGTTCTTACGCATATATATTCAGTTCTTACGCATATATATTCCGTTCTTACGAATGTGTATTCAGTTCTTACGCATATATGTTCATTTCTTACGCATGTATATTCAGTTCTTACACATATATATTCAGTTCTTACAGATATATATTCAGTTCTTACACATATATATTCAGTTCTTACACATATATATTCAGTTATTACACATATATATTCAGTTCTTACACATATATATTCAGTTCTTACGCATATATGTTCAGTACTTTCGCATATATATTCAGTTCTTACGCATATATATTCAGTTCTTACGCATATATGTTCAGTTCTTACGAATGTATATTCAGTTCTTACACATATATATTCAGTTCTTACACATATATATTCAGTTCTTACACATATATATTCAGTTCAGTTCTTACACATATATTTTCAGTTCTTACACATATATATTCAGTTCTTACAAATATCTATTCAGTTCTTACACATATATATTCAGTTCTTACGAATATATATTCAGTTCTTACACATATATATTCCATTCTTACGCATATATATTCCGTTCTTACGCATATATTCAGTTCTTACGCATATATATTCCGTTCTTACGAATATATATTCAGTTCTTACACATATATATTCAGTTCTTACGCATATATATTCCGTTCTTACGCATATATAATCAGTTCTTACACATATATATTCCGTTCTTACGCATATATATTCCGTTCTTACGCATATATATTCAGTTCTTACGCATATATATTCCGTTCTTACGAATATTTATTCCGTTCTTACGCATATATGTTCAGTTCTTACGCATATATGTTCAGTTCTTACGCATGTATATTCAGTTCTTACACATATATATTTAGTTCTTACACATATATATTCAGTTCTTACACACATATATTCAGTTCTTACACATATATATTCAGTTCTTACACATATATAATCAGTTCTTACACATATATATTCAGCACTTACGCATATATATTCAGTTCTTACACATATATATTCCGTTCTTACTCATATATATTCAGTTCTTACACATATATATTCAGTTCTCACACATATATATTCAGTTATTACACATATATATTCAGTTCTTACACATATATATTCAGTTCTTACGCATATATATTCAGTTCTTACACATATATATTCCGTTCTTACGCATATATTCAGTTCTTACACATATATATTCAGTTCTTACACATATATATTCAGTTCTTACACATATATTTTCAATTCTAACACATATATATTCAGTTCTTACACATATATATTCAGTTCTTACACATATATATTCAGTTCTTACACATATATATTCAGTTCTTACACATATATATTCAGTTCTTACACATATATATTCAGTTCTTACGCATATATATTCAGTTTTTACACATATATATTCCGTTCTTACGCATATATATTCCGTTCTTACGCATATATTCAGTTCTTACGCATATATATTCCGTTCTTACGCATATATCTTACACATATATATTCAGTTCTTACACATATATATTCAGTTCTTACACATATATATTCAGTTCTTACACATATATATTCAGTTCTAACGCATATATATTCAGTTCTTATGCATTTATGTTCGTTTCTTACGCATGTATATTCAGTTTTTACACATATATATTCAGTTCTTACACATATATATTCAGTTCTTACGCATATATATTCAGTTCTTATGCATATATATTCAGTTATTAAACATATATATTCAGTTCTTACGCATATTTATTCCGTTCTTACGCATATATATTCAGTTCTTACACATATATATTCAGTTCTTACACATATATATTCAGTTCTTACGCATATATATTCAGTTCTTACACATATATATTCAGTTCTTACACATATATATTCAGTTCTTACACATATATATTCCGTTCTTACGCATATATATTCCGTTCTTACGCATATATTCAGTTCTTACACATATATATTCCGTGATTACGAATATATATTCAGTTCTTACACATATATATTCCGTTCTTACGAATATATATTAAGTTCTTACGCATAGATGTACAGTACTTACGCATGTATATTCAGTTCTTACACATATATATTCAGTTCTTACACATATATATTCAGTTCTTAAACATATATATTCAGTTCTTACACATATATATATATATTCAGTTCTTTCACATATATATTCAGTTCTTACACATATATATTCAGTTCTTACGCATATATATTCAGTTCTTTCACATATATATTCCGTTCTTACGCATATATATTCCGTTCTTACGCATATATTCAGTTCTTACGCATATATATTCCGTGATTGCGAATATATATTCAGTTCTTACGCATATATTCAGTTCTTACGCATATATATTCAGTTCTTACGCATATATATTCAGTTCTTACACATATATATTCAGTTCTTACGCATATATATTCAGTTTTTACCCATATATATTGCGTTGTTACCCATATATATTCCGTTCTTACGCATATATATTCAGTTCTTACACATATATATTCCGTTTTTATGAATATCTATTCAGTTCTTACGCATATATATTCAGTTCTTACACATATATATTCAGTTCTTTCGCATATATATTCAGTTCTTACACATATATATTCCGTTCTTACGCATCTATATTCCGTTCTTACGCATATATTCAGTTCTTACACATATATATTCCGTGATTACGAATATATATTCTGTTCTTACACATATATATTCCGTTCTTACGCATATATATTCAGTTCTTACGCATATATGTTCAGTTCTTACGCATGTATATTCAGTTCTTACACATATATATTCAGTTCTTACACATATATATTCAGTTCTTACACATATATATTCAGTCCTTTCGCATATATATTCAGTTCTTACACATATATATTCAGTTCTTTCGCATATATATTCAGTTCTTACACATATATATTCAGTTCTTACACATATATATTCAGTTCTTACACATATATACTCAGTTCTTACGCATATATATTCAGTTCCTACGCATATATATTCAGTTCTTACACATATATATTCAGTTCTTAAACAATATATATTCAGTTCTTACACATATATATTCAGTTCTTACACATATATATTCAGTTCTTACACATATATATTCAGTTCTTACGCATATAGCTTACACATATATATTCAGTTCTTACGCATATATATTCAGTTCTTACACATATATATTCCGTTCTTACGCATATATATTCCGTTCTTACGCATATATATTCAGTTCTTACACATATTTATTCCGTTTTTATGAATATATATTCAGTTCTTACGCATATATATTCAGTTCTTACGCATATATTTTCAGTTCTTACGCATATATATTCAGTTCTTACGCATATATATTCAGTTCTTTCGCATATATATTCCGTTCTTACACATATATATTCAGTTCTTAGACATATATATTCAGTTCTTACACATATATATTCAGTTCTTACACATATATATTCAGTTCTTACGCATATATCTTACACATATATATTCAGTTCTTACACATATATATTCAGTTCTTACACATATATATTCAGTTCTTACGCATATATATTCAGTTCTTACGCATATATGTTTAGTTCTTACGGATGTATATTCAGTTTTTACACATATATATTCAGTTCTTACACATATATATTCAGTTCTTACGCATATATATTCAGTTCTTATGCATATATATTCAGTTCTTACACATATATATTCAGTTCTTACGCATATATATTCAGTTTTTACCCATATATATTCCGTTGTTACCCATATATATTCCGTTCTTACGCATATATTCAGTTTTTACGCATATATATTCAGTTCTTACACATATATTTTCAGTTCTTACACATATATATTCAGTTCTTACACATATATATTCAGTTCTTACACATATATATTCAGTTCTTACACATATATATTCAGTTCTTACACATATATATTCCGTTCTTACGCATATATATTCCGTTCTTACGAATATATATTCAGTTCTTACGCATGTATATTCAGTTCTTACACATATATATTCAGTTCTTACCCATATATATTCAGTTCTTACACATATATACTCAGTTCTTACACATATATATTCAGTTCTTACACATATATATTCAGTTTTTATGCATATATATTCAGTTCTTACACATATATATTCAGTTCTTACGCATATATATTCCGTTCTTACGAATATATATTCAGTTCTTACGCAAATATGTTTAGTTCTTATGCATGTATATCCAGTTCTTACAAATATATATTCAGTTCTTACACATATATATTCAGTTCTTACGCATATATATTCAGTTCTTACACATATATATTCCGTTCTTACGCATATATATTCCGTTCTTACGCATATATTCAGTTCTTACGCATATATATTCCGTTCTTACGAATATATATTCAGTTCTTACACATATATATTCCGTTCTTACGCATATATATTCCGTTCTTACGCATATATAATCAGTTCTTACACATATATATTCCGTTCTTACGCATATATATTCCGTTCTTACGCATATATATTCAGTTCTTACGCATATACATTCCGTTCTTACGAATATTTATTCAGTTCTTACGCATATATGTTCAGTTCTTACGCATGTATATTCAGTTCTTACACATATATAATCAGTTTTTACACATATATATTCAGTTCTTACACACATATATTCAGTTCTTACACATATATATTCAGTTCTTACAAATATATTTTCAGTTCTTACACATATATATTCAGCACTTACGCATATATATTCAGTTCTTATACATATATATTCCGTTCTTACGCATATATATTCCATTCTTACTCATATATTCAGTTCTTACGCATATATATTCCGTTCTTAGGCATATATATTCCGTTCTTACGCATATATATTCCGTTCTTACGAATATATATTCAGTTCTTACTCATATATGTTCAGTTCTTACGCATGTATATTCAGTTCTTACAGATATATATTCAGTTCTTACACATATATATTCAGTTCTTACACATATATATTCAGTTCTTACACATATATATTCAGTTCTTACACATATATATTCAGTTCAGTTCTTACACATATATATTCAGTTCTTACACATATATATTCAGTTCTTACAAATATCTATTCAGTTCTTACACATATATATTCAGTTCTTACGAATATATATTCAGTTCTTACACATATATATTCCATTCTTACGCATATATATTCCGTTCTTACGCATATATTCAGTTCTTACGCATATATATTCCGTTCTTACGAATATATATTCAGTTCTTACACATATATATTCAGTTCTTACGCATATATATTCCGTTCTTACGCATATATAATCAGTTCTTACACATATATATTCCGTTCTTACGCATATATATTCCGTTCTTACGCATATATATTCAGTTCTTACGCATATATATTCCGTTCTTATGAATATTTATTCCGTTCTTACGCATATATGTTCAGTTCTTACGCATATATGTTCAGTTCTTACGCATGTATATTCAGTTCTTACACATATATATTCAGTTCTTACACATATATATTCAGTTCTTACACACATATATTCAGTTCTTACACATATATATTCAGTTCTTACACATATATAATCAGTTCTTACACATATATATTCAGCACTTACGCATATATATTCAGTTCTTACACATATATATTCCGTTCTAACTCATATATATTCAGTTCTTACACATATATATTCAGTTCTTACACATATATATTCAGTTCTTACACATATATATTCAGTTCTTATGCATATATATTCAGTTATTACACATATATATTCCGTTCTTACGCATATCTTCAGTTCTTACAAATATATATTCCGTTCTTACGAATATATATTCAGTTCTTACACATATATATTCAGTTCTTACACATATATATTCAGTTCTTACGCATATATATTCAGTTCTTACACATATATATTCAGTTCTTACGAATATATATTTTCAGTTCTTACACATATATATTCCGTTCTTACGCATATATATTCAGTTCTTACGCATATATATTCAGTTCTTACGCATATATATTCCGTTCTTACGAATGTGTATTCAGTTCTTACGCATATATGTTCAGTTCTTACGCATGTATATTCAGTTCTTACACATATATATTCAGTTCTTACAGATATATATTCAGTTCTTACACATATATATTCAGTTCTTACACATATATATTCAGTTATTACACATATATATTCAGTTCTTACACATATATATTCAGTTCTTACGCATATATGTTCAGTACTTTCGCATATATATTCAGTTCTTACGCATATATATTCAGTTCTTACGCATATATGTTCAGTTCTTACGAATGTATATTCAGTTCTTACACATATATATTCAGTTCTTACACATATATATTCAGTTCAGTTCTTACACATATATATTCAGTTCTTACACATATATATTCAGTTCTTACAAATATCTATTCAGTTCTTACACATATATATTCAGTTCTTACGAATATATATTCAGTTCTTACACATATATATTCCATTCTTACGCATATATATTCCGTTCTTACGCATATATTCAGTTCTTACGCATATATATTCCGTTCTTACGAATATATATTCAGTTCTTACACATATATATTCAGTTCTTACGCATATATATTCCGTTCTTACGCATATATAATCAGTTCTTACACATATATATTCCGTTCTTACGCATATATATTCCGTTCTTACGCATATATATTCAGTTCTTACGCATATATATTCCGTTCTTACGAATATTTATTCCGTTCTTACGCATATATGTTCAGTTCTTACGCATATATGTTCAGTTCTTACGCATGTATATTCAGTTCTTACACATATATATTCAGTTCTTACACATATATATTCAGTTCTTACACACATATATTCAGTTCTTACACATATATATTCAGTTCTTACACATATATAATCAGTTCTTACACATATATATTCAGCACTTACGCATATATATTCAGTTCTTACACATATATATTCCGTTCTTACTCATATATATTCAGTTCTTACACATATATATTCAGTTCTTACACATATATATTCAGTTATTACACATATATATTCAGTTCTTACACATATATATTCAGTTCTTACGCATATATATTCAGTTCTTACACATATATATTCCGTTCTTACGCATATATTCAGTTCTTACACATATATATTCAGTTCTTACACATATATATTCAGTTCTTACACATATATTTTCAATTCTAACACATATATATTCAGTTCTTACACATATATATTCAGTTCTTACACATATATATTCAGTTCTTACACATATATATTCAGTTCTTACACATATATATTCAGTTCTTACACATATATATTCAGTTCTTACACATATATATTCAGTTCTTACGCATATATATTCAGTTTTTACACATATATATTCCGTTCTTACGCATATATATTCCGTTCTTACGCATATATTCAGTTCTTACGCATATATATTCCGTTCTTACGCATATATCTTACACATATATATTCAGTTCTTACACATATATATTCAGTTCTTACACATATATATTCAGTTCTTACACATATATATTCAGTTCTTACGCATATATATTCAGTTCTTATGCATTTATGTTCAGTTCTTACGCATGTATATTCAGTTTTTACACATATATATTCAGTTCTTACACATATATATTCAGTTCTTACGCATATATATTCAGTTCTTATGCATATATATTCAGTTATTAAACATATATATTCAGTTCTTACGCATATTTATTCCGTTCTTACGCATATATATTCAGTTCTTACACATATATATTCAGTTCTTACACATATATATTCAGTTCTTACGCATATATATTCAGTTCTTACACATATATATTCAGTTCTTACACATATATATTCAGTTCTAACACATATATATTCAGTTCTTACACATATATTTTCAATTCTTACACATATATATTCAATTCTTACACATATATATTCAGTTCTTACACATATATATTCAGTTCTTACACATATATATTCCGTTCTTACGCATATATATTCCGTTCTTACGCATATATTCAGTTCTTACACATATATATTCCGTGATTACGAATATATATTCAGTTCTTACACATATATATTCCGTTCTTACGAATATATATTCAGTTCTTACGCATATATGTTCAGTACTTACGCATGTATATTCAGTTCTTACACATATATATTCAGTTCTTACACATATATATTCAGTTCTTAAACATATATATTCAGTTCTTACACATATATATATATATTCAGTTCTTTCACATATATATTCAGTTCTTACACATATATATTCAGTTCTTACGCATATATATTCAGTTCTTTCACATATATATTCCGTTCTTACGCATATATATTCCGTTCTTACGCATATATTCAGTTCTTACGCATATATTTTCCGTGATTACGAATATATATTCAGTTCTTACGCATATATTCAGTTCTTACGCATATATATTCAGTTCTTACGCATATATATTCAGTTCTTACACATATATATTCAGTTCTTACGCATATATATTCAGTTCTTACACATATATATTCCGTTTTTATGAATATCTATTCAGTTCTTACGCATATATATTCAGTTCTTACACATATATATTCAGTTCTTTCGCATATATATTCAGTTCTTACACATATATATTCCGTTCTTACGCATATATATTCCGTTCTTACGCATATATTCAGTTCTTACGCATATATATTCCGTGATTACGAATATATATTCTGTTCTTACACATATATATTCCGTTCTTACGCATATATATTCAGTTCTTACGCATATATGTTCAGTTCTTACGCATGTATATTCAGTTCTTACACATATATATTCAGTTCTTACACATATATATTCAGTTCTTACACATATATATTCAGTTCTTACACATATATATTCAGTTCTTACACATATATATTCAGTCCTTTCGCATATATATTCAGTTCTTACACATATATATTCAGTTCTTTCGCATATATATTCAGTTCTTACACATATATATTCAGTTCTTACACATATATATTCAGTTCTTACACATATATACTCAGTTCTTACGCATATATATTCAGTTCCTACGCATATATATTCAGTTCTTACACATATATATTCAGTTCTTACACATATATATTCAGTTCTTACACATATATATTCAGTTCTTACACATATATATTCAGTTCTTACACATATATATTCAGTTCTTACGCATATAGCTTACACATATATATTCAGTTCTTACGCATATATATTCAGTTCTTACACATATATATTCCGTTCTTACGCATATATATTCCGTTCTTACGCATATATATTCAGTTCTTACACATATTTATTCCGTTTTTATGAATATATATTCAGTTCTTACGCATATATATTCAGTTCTTACGCATATATTTTCAGTTCTTACGCATATATATTCAGTTCTTACGCATATATATTCAGTTCTTTCGCATATATATTCCGTTCTTACACATATATATTGAGTTCTTAGACATATATATTCAGTTCTTACACATATATATTCAGTTCTTACACATATATATTCAGTTCTTACGCATATATCTTACACATATATATTCAGTTCTTACACATATATATTCAGTTCTTACACATATATATTCAGTTCTTTCACATATATATTCAGTTCTTACGCATATATATTCAGTTCTTACGCATATATGTTCAGTTCTTACGGATGTATATTCAGTTTTTACACATATATATTCAGTTCTTACACATATATATTCAGTTCTTACGCATATATATTCAGTTCTTATGCATATATATTCAGTTATTACACATATATATTCAGTTCTTACGCATATATATTCCGTTCTTACGCATATATATTCAGTTCTAACACATATATATTCAGTTCTTACACATACATATTCCGTTCTTACGCATATATATTCAGTTCTTACACATATATATTCAGTTCTTACACATATATAATCAGTTCTTACGCATATATATTCAGTTCTTACACATATATATTCCGTTCTTACGCATATATTCAGTTCTTACGCATATATATTCAGTTCTTACACATATATATTCAGTTCTTACACATATATATTCAGTTCTTACACATATATATTCAGTTCTTACACATATATATATATATTCAGTTCTTTCACATATATATACAGTTCTTACACATATATATTCAGTTCTTACGCATATATATTCAGTTCTTACACTTATATATTCCGTTCTTACGCATATATATTCAGTTCTTACACATATATATTCCGTTTTTATGAATATATATTCAGTTCTTACGCATATATATTCAGTTCTTACACATCTATATTCAGTTCTTTCGCATATATATTCAGTTCTTACACATATATTTTCCGTTCTTACGCATATATATTTAGTTCTTACACATATATATTCCGTTCTTACGCATATATATTCAGTTCTTACACATATGTATTCAGTTCTTACACATATATATTCAGTTCTTACACATATATATATATATTCAGTTCTTTCACATATATATACAGTTCTTACACATATATATTCAGTTCTTACGCATATATATTCAGTTCTTACACTTATATATTCCGCTCTTACGCATATATATTCAGTTCTTACACATATATATTCCGTTTTTATGAATATATATTCAGTTCTTACGCATATATACTCAGTTCTTACACATATATATTCAGTTCTTTCGCATATATATTCAGTTCTTACACATATATATTCAGTTCTTACACATATATATTCAGTTCTTACACATATATATTCCGTTCTTACGCATATATATTCCGTTCTTACGAATATATATTCAGTTCTTACGCATGTATATTCAGTTCTTACACATATATATTCAGTTCTTACCCATATATATTCAGTTCTTACACATATATATTCAGTTCTTACACATATATATTCAGTTCTTACACATATATATTCAGTTTTTATGCATATATATTCAGTTCTTACACATATATATTCAGTTCTTACGCATATATATTCCGTTCTTACGAATATATATTCAGTTCTTACGCATATATGTTTAGTTCTTATGCATGTATATCCAGTTCTTACAAATATATATTCAGTTCTTACACATATATATTCAGTTCTTACGCATATATATTCAGTGGATTGCGTGGTCCAGTGGTAGAGCGCCGAACTCCTGATCGAGAGGTCGTGGGTTCGATCCTCCGTCGCGGCGACGTTATTTATCCTTGAGCAAGAAAATTAATCCACATTGCTTAGTACTGGTTCTACCCAGGAAGCCATCGAGAGTGATTAATCTAAGTTGTAAGAACTTGTTTCGCAATCGATGTAAAAATAAATATGTTTAAAACATATATTCAGTTCTTACACATATATATTCCGTTCTTAAGCATATATATTCCGTTCTTACGCATATATTCAGTTCTTACGCATATATATTCCGTTCTTACGAATATATATTCAGTTCTTACACATATATATTCCGTTCTTACGCATATATATTCAGTTCTTACGCATATATAATCAGTTCTTACACATATATATTCCGTTCTTACGCATATATATTCCGTTCTTACGCATATATATTCAGTTCTTACGCATATACATTCCGTTCTTACGAATATTTATTCAGTTCTTACGCATATATGTTCAGTTCTTACGCATGTATATTCAGTTCTTACACATATATAATCAGTTTTTACACATATATATTCAGTTCTTACACACATATATTCAGTTCTTACACATATATATTCAGTTCTTACAAATATATATTCAGTTCTTACACATATATATTCCGTTCTTACTCATATATATTCAGTTCTTACGCTTATATGTTCAGTTCTTACGCATGTATATTCAGTTCTTACACATATATATTTAGTTCTTACACCTATATATTCAGTTCTTACACATATATATTCAGTTCTTACGCATATATATTCAGTTTTTACCCATATATATTCCGTTGTTACCCATATATATTCCGTTCTTACGCATATATTCAGTTTTTACGCATATATATTCAGTTCTTACACATATATTTTCAGTTCTTACACATATATATTCAGTTCTTACACATATATATTCAGTTCTTACACATATATATTCAGTTCTTACACATATATATTCAGTTCTTACACATATATATTCCGTTCTTACGCATATATATTCCGTTCTTACGAATATATATTCCGTTCTTACGCATATATATTCCATTCTTACTCATATATTCAGTTCTTACGCATATATATTCCGTTCTTAGGCATATATATTCCGTTCTTACGCATATATATTCCGTTCTTACGAATATATATTCAGTTCTTACTCATATATGTTCAGTTCTTACGCATGTATATTCAGTTCTTACAGATATATATTCAGTTCTTACACATATATATTTAGTTCTTACACATATATATTCAGTTCTTACACATATATATTCAGTTCTTACACATATATATTCAGTTCTTACACATATATATTCCGTTCTTACGCATATATATTCCGTTCTTACGAATATATATTCCGTTCTTACGCATATATATTCCATTCTTACTCATATATTCAGTTCTTACGCATATATATTCCGTTCTTAGGCATATATATTCCGTTCTTACGCATATATATTCCGTTCTTACGAATATATATTCAGTTCTTACTCATATATGTTCAGTTCTTACGCATGTATATTCAGTTCTTACAGATATATATTCAGTTCTTACACATATATATTTAGTTCTTACACATATATATTCAGTTCTTACACATATATATTCAGTTCTTACACATATATATTCAGTTCTTATGCATATATATTCAGTTATTACACATATATATTCCGTTCTTACGCATATCTTCAGTTCTTACAAATATATATTCCGTTCTTACGAATATATATTCAGTTCTTACACATATATATTCAGTTCTTACACATATATATTCAGTTCTTACGCATATATATTCAGTTCTTACACATATATATTCCGTTTTTATGAATATATATTCAGTTCTTACGCATATATACTCAGTTCTTACACATATATATTTAGTTCTTTCGCATATATATTCAGTTCTTACACATATATATTCAGTTCTTACACATATATATTCAGTTCTTACACATATATATTCCGTTCTTACGCATATATATTCCGTTCTTACGAATATATATTCAGTTCTTACGCATGTATATTCAGTTCTTACACATATATATTCAGTTCTTACCCATATATATTCAGTTCTTACACATATATATTCAGTTCTTACACATATATATTCAGTTCTTACACATATATATTCAGTTTTTATGCATATATATTCAGTTCTTACACATATATATTCAGTTCTTACGCATATATATTCCGTTCTTACGAATATATATTCAGTTCTTACGCATATATGTTTAGTTCTTATGCATGTATATCCAGTTCTTACAAATATATATTCAGTTCTTACACATATATATTCAGTTCTTACGCATATATATTCAGTTCTTACACATATATATTCCGTTCTTACGCATATATATTCCGTTCTTACGCATATATTCAGTTCTTACGCATATATATTCCGTTCTTACGAATATATATTCAGTTCTTACACATATATATTCCGTTCTTACGCATATATATTCAGTTCTTACGCATATATAATCAGTTCTTACACATATATATTCCGTTCTTACGCATATATATTCCGTTCTTACGCATATATATTCAGTTCTTACGCATATACATTCCGTTCTTACGAATATTTATTCAGTTCTTACGCATATATGTTCAGTTCTTACGCATGTATATTCAGTTCTTACACATATATAATCAGTTTTTACACATATATATTCAGTTCTTACACACATATATTCAGTTCTTACACATATATATTCAGTTCTTACAAATATATATTCAGTTCTTACACATATATATTCAGCACTTACGCATATATATTCAGTTCTTATACATATATATTCCGTTCTTACGCATATATATTCCATTCTTACTCATATATTCAGTTCTTACGCATATATATTCCGTTCTTAGGCATATATATTCCGTTCTTACGCATATATATTCCGTTCTTACGAATATATATTCAGTTCTTACTCATAAATGTTCAGTTCTTACGCATGTATATTCAGTTCTTACAGATATATATTCAGTTCTTACACATATATATTTAGTTCTTACACATATATATTCAGTTCTTACACATATATATTCAGTTCTTACACATATATATTCAGTTCTTATGCATATATATTCAGTTATTACACATATATATTCCGTTCTTACGCATATCTTCAGTTCTTACAAATATATATTCCGTTCTTACGAATATATATTCAGTTCTTACACATATATATTCAGTTCTTACACATATATATTCAGTTCTTACGCATATATATTCAGTTCTTACACATATATATTCAGTTCTTACGAATATATATTTTCAGTTCTTACACATATATATTCCGTTCTTACGCATATATATTCAGTTCTTACGCATATATATTCAGTTCTTACGCATATATATTCCGTTCTTACGAATATGTATTCAGTTCTTACGCATATATGTTCAGTTCTTACGCATGTATATTCAGTTCTTACACATATATATTCAGTTCTTACAGATATATATTCAGTTCTTACACATATATATTCAGTTCTTACACATATATATTCAGTTATTACACATATATATTCAGTTCTTACACATATATATTCAGTTCTTACGCATATATGTTCAGTACTTTCGCATATATATTCAGTTCTTACGCATATATATTCAGTTCTTACGAATATTTATTCAGTTCTTACGCATATATGTTCAGTTCTTACGCATGTATATTCAGTTCTTACACATATATAATCAGTTTTTACACATATATATTCAGTTCTTACACACATATATTCAGTTCTTACACATATATATTCAGTTCTTACAAATATATATTCAGTTCTTACACATATATATTCCGTTCTTACTCATATATATTCAGTTCTTACGCTTATATGTTCAGTTCTTACGCATGTATATTCAGTTCTTACACATATATATTTAGTTCTTACACCTATATATTCAGTTCTTACACATATATATTCAGTTCTTACGCATATATATTCAGTTTTTACCCATATATATTCCGTTGTTACCCATATATATTCCGTTCTTACGCATATATTCAGTTTTTACGCATATATATTCAGTTCTTACACATATATTTTCAGTTCTTACACATATATATTCAGTTCTTACACATATATATTCAGTTCTTACACATATATATTCAGTTCTTACACATATATATTCAGTTCTTACACATATATATTCCGTTCTTACGCATATATATTCCGTTCTTACGAATATATATTCAGTTCTTACGCATGTATATTCAGTTCTTACACATATATATTCAGTTCTTACCCATATATATTCAGTTCTTACACATATATATTCAGTTCTTACACATATATATTCAGTTCTTACACATATATATTCAGTTTTTATGCATATATATTCAGTTCTTACACATATATATTCAGTTCTTACGCATATATATTCCGTTCTTACGAATATATATTCAGTTCTTACGCATATATGTTTAGTTCTTATGCATGTATATCCAGTTCTTACAAATATATATTCAGTTCTTACACATATATATTCAGTTCTTACGCATATATATTCAGTTCTTACACATATATATTCCGTTCTTACGCATATATATTCCGTTCTTACGCATATATTCAGTTCTTACGCATATATATTCCGTTCTTACGAATATATATTCAGTTCTTACACATATATATTCCGTTCTTACGCATATATATTCCGTTCTTACGCATATATAATCAGTTCTTACACATATATATTCCGTTCTTACGCATATATATTCCGTTCTTACGCATATATATTCAGTTCTTACGCATATACATTCCGTTCTTACGAATATTTATTCAGTTCTTACGCATATATGTTCAGTTCTTACGCATGTATATTCAGTTCTTACACATATATAATCAGTTTTTACACATATATATTCAGTTCTTACACACATATATTCAGTTCTTACACATATATATTCAGTTCTTACAAATATATATTCAGTTCTTACACATATATATTCAGCACTTACGCATATATATTCAGTTCTTATACATATATATTCCGTTCTTACGCATATATATTCCATTCTTACTCATATATTCAGTTCTTACGCATATATATTCCGTTCTTAGGCATATATATTCCGTTCTTACGCATATATATTCCGTTCTTACGAATATATATTCAGTTCTTACGCATATATATTCAGTTCTTACGCATATATATTCCGTTCTTACGAATATGTATTCAGTTCTTACGCATATATGTTCAGTTCTTACGCATGTATATTCAGTTCTTACACATATATATTCAGTTCTTACAGATATATATTCAGTTCTTACACATATATATTCAGTTCTTACACATATATATTCAGTTATTACACATATATATTCAGTTCTTACACATATATATTCAGTTCTTACGCATATATGTTCAGTACTTTCGCATATATATTCAGTTCTTACGCATATATATTCAGTTCTTACGCATATATGTTCAGTTCTTACGAATGTATATTCAGTTATTACACATATATATTCAGTTGTTTCACATATATATTCAGTTCTTACACATATATATTC